>JAXIVJ010018042.1:0-24427 GCA_036785665.1 Chirona hameri | reverse complement strand
TCACGGCATTTACCTGAATATTGTGAAGATCAGCTGACTGGAGAGGGGTTAATTCCTTCAACTTATATGTGACCGCGAGCTAGTTTGGAATTTTGTGAACTACGTTTGTGCTGAAATTGTAGATCAAATTGGAGCTATTAGTTTCTGTGGCCAATTAAACCAACATCGCTGAGGTGTTTAAAATATTCACAGTAATTGTATCTTCAAGGACATTAAATGGCACTATATCTTTAAAGACTGAATTTATATTTCACATGTGTGCATCTCCGTTGACAGATTTGATTATGTAATGCCAAGGGAACTTCAGTTGCATTGAATAACCTCGGGTTTGTAGATGCAGGCAAATAAATCCATATCGCCGAAAGGGTGGATTCATTTTTATTTTTATTTTGCTGCTATCAACCTCTCCGAAAATTTCCAGATTGTATTTAAACAGTATGTAACTCCGCGTGATGATGCGTTCAGACCTCGATACTTAATGTGCTTTGTGCGCTGATATGAATCGTGGTGGTGCAGTGACCAGCCATTGCCTGAGGGGGGGGGTGGGTGGGGGGGGTGCGTTTTAAACCCTATCCTTGCGGCGGCCAGAATTACGTTAACCTGCGGGTGGGGTGGGCGGGGGCAGATTCCGCACCACCAAATATCTCGAGAACCGCTCCGTCGTATGTCGATGGGGAAAACGCCATTCGATGCGTCATGACTAGATTCTCTTTATGGATCCCAAAATATTGTTTTAGTTAAAAAAATGGGGGCCTAGAGGACAACAAATACAAAAAATTGGGTTTATTTGATAGGTTATTGCGGCCATGTGGCTCAACCAATCTTGCAAGCACCAAGCATTTTATGACGCTCAAATGTTACTGGTCTTGAATATATCAAAAGACAAAAAAAAACCATAGGCGTATTCAGGGAATGAAAAATGGGGAATATTTCGAAGAATACAAAATATGGGCTGTTCGTGATTGTTGGGACGAGCATGAACGTCACATGTGGGCATTATAAGCTGTAATTTGTTAAATTTGACATATTGCACATAGGCGGATCACGAAAAAAAAACATGGGGGGCCCATGCGCCTAACGCCATTTTATCACTACTTACTAATTGGAAGTTGGACCTAATTTGAGGGTGGATATCGAATCTCATTTTTGTTATCCTGAGGTGCGCCTCTGCCACAAACATATGTACCATCCCAGTATATTATGATGCATATTGCATTGAAACTGTTTCTGACGCATTTATTGCACTGCAAAACCACGAAGGAATTATGCGCGCGCAAAACCGCTTCGTAACACCTCTTACCAAAACGGGAGTTCTGGAACCGCCTCTGGCGATCGTTTTTTTTTCTCTCAAAATTTTGACACAACATGCGCCATTCAATGTTGGGAAATTCACAAAGTTTGCAGGACGCTTAGATGAAACGGTTATAGAAGCGGCAAGTGAAAAAACTACCGGGGGAGGGAAAAATCTCCCGCCCCACAGTGAGAATAGGGTTTACGCCCCCCCCCCCCATTATGAATTTTCGTAATAGATCAAAAACGAATAGCACTATCAACGTGAAACTTCGGTAACGTTCTTATAAATCACATTTACGTTTTCTGTGATCAAAAAGCAATTTCGTCAGAAAAAAATCGAGTTATATCGATTTAGCGACGTGACTACAAACGAGTTTTACACCCAAATCAGTTAAAACTTTGCCAGCCGTAGATAATATGAAATAAGTGCTGATGGAAAAACGATGGCGATATTTTTTTTTTCTATCAAAAATCACGTAAACTTTATACCTACAAATTAAGTTTAAAATGATGGATGATGACGTCATTATTTAACTATAGAGAGCTATTGAGAAAACGTTTACGCTATTATGATATGGCACAATCGTCTCAAACAATTCTGGCGACATTAAAGACATAAAGACATAAAAGAAAAGTGCAACAAAGAGCTCTTGGGCCCATCCGAGGGGTTGCACCCCCCCCCCCCCCCCCATCCCCCCCCCCCCCCCTCCACCAGTCCTCGCCCCTTCAAATCACCTTACTCTACCTGCATAAAAGAAGGCTAATCCCACGAGTATTTATGAACTAATCCTTCTCTGTAAAGTATTTATCTAATCTAATTTTGAAGGAAGCAAAGTGTCACTGCATCAGCGACATCCCCTGGTAGCATATTCCAATGTCCTACAACCCTTCTACTGAAAAATGACTGTCGTAGCCTAGTCCTACTTTTGTCTATAATGAGTTTATGCTGATGACCTCTACCTCGATTTTCCCTATTGAACTCAAACATACCCTTTAAATATCCAGAATGCTGACTATTTACAAATTTGTAAGACTTCAATTAGATCTCCTCCTTAGCCTTCTATATCTAAGTGAAAACATACCAATTTCCTTAATCTATCTTCACTAAGGTAAACTATCAAGACAATTAATCATTTTTGTTGCCCTTTTTTGAACTCTTTCTAACAACCAGCAATCTTTCTCATATGTTGGAAGACCAGGCTTGTACACAATACTCCCAAATGTGGTCTAAACGTATGCACAATACAGTTTTGTTATTACCTTTTCACTCTTGTAGAAACATTTCTGTTAATGGCCACCTAGCATTCTAAGTGCCTTTTTCCTAGCTTCTACAACCTGGTCTGACGCTGATAGTCTATTGTTTACCACGACACCTAAATCTCTTTCCTTTTCAATCTGCTCCATTTTCTGCCCACCCATTTCATACCTATGTTTACTGCTAACCCGCCCAGCGTGCATAATCTTACATTTACTCAAATTGAATTTCATCTGCCATGCTTCAGACCACTCAACTAGCTTGTCCAGATCTGATTGAAAAACATCCTGATCATGTTTTCCTCTAATAATCCTGACAACTTTTAGATCGTCTGCAAATTTCAAGACTTTGCTGTCTATACTGTTCTCAATTGCATTCACAAATATTATAAAAAGCAATGGGCCCAGGACTGAGCCCTGTGGAACCCCACTGAGAACCTCCTTCCATTGTGATTGGCACCCATTCAATATAACCCTTTGCTGGCGTCCTGAAAGCCACGTTTCTATCCAATCCAGAATCTTGCCCCTGATCCCATGAATTTTAAGTTGCAACCCCAGTCTTGTATGGGGGACTTTGTCAAATGCTTTACTGAAATCAAGAAAAGCTACATCTAGCTGTTTACCCTGATCAACGCTATCTGTTGCAACATCCAAAAACTCCAGAAGATTAGTTAAACAAGAACGGCCCTTCCTAAAGCCATGCTGTGTATCTTTGATGAGTTCATTTTGCTCCAAGAATTCAACAATCTTATCTTTGATGATTGATTCAAGCACCTTGCAGACTAATGAGGTCAGACTAACTGGTCTATAGTTTTCCTCTTTACTTCTATCTCCCTTTTTATGAATAGGAACAACATTTGCTCTTTTCCAATCAAGTGGAATTTTACTATCTGCAAGTGATTTAGAAAATATTATGGCTAATGGAACCGACAACTCCCTTTCAGATTCTCTTAAAAGTCTAGCATGGATTTCATCAGGTCCTTCTGCCTTGTTAGGCCTTACTTTCTTTAGATATTCTAGAACAAGTTCACTACTTATGCCACCTAGCTCTCCTATAGTCTCCTCTGTCTCTAGCTCAGGCTGAAGTGCTGCAATACTACTCTGGTCCTCGATAGTAAAGACAGATTGAAACTGATCATTAAGCACTTCAACCATTTCACTGTCCTTGCTAACTAACACATCATCTACCTTAAATGGACCTATATTTTTGGAAACTGTACTTAACTTATAAAAACTGAAGAACTTCTTACTATCTGCATTACAATGTCTAGCTAAATCAAGTTCCTTTGCCCTTTTAGCTGCTCTGACCTTTTTCTTAACTGAATTTCTTGCATTCTGGTAGGCCTTCTGATTTATATCTAGTGAAGATCCCTTCAAAATGCCAAATGCACTTCTTTTAGCTTGTATAGCACTCCTTACTTCTGGGGTAAGCCAAACTGGATTGCCCTTGGTTCTGTTACGTTTGTGCCTGAGGGGTATATGCCGATTTTGAATTTGGCTTAATCTAGCTTTGAAAACATTCCAGGCCTCACATGCATCTAAACCTGCCAACTCAACGTTCCATTTTATCTGTGCGAGGTCATTTCTAATACCATCAAAATCAGCCCGGCTGAAGTTTGGAACCATAATAAGGTTATCTTTGGGCCTCATTTCTGATGAGATATTGAATTTAACCATATTGTGATCACTGGTTCCTAGACCTGCACAAATACTTATGTCACTAACTAGATCACTGTTGTCTGAGAATACAAGGTCTAGAATGGAGCAATGTCTGGTTGGCTCTGTTACAAACTGATGCATGAAAAGCTCCTCTTCAAAGATTTGCCTATACAACCTACACTCATTTGTTTCCTCTGCTATACTTTCGTATCCTCTTAAGTTAAAATCTCCCATAATAAGACACTGAGCCCGAAAGTTCCTACGTATTTCCTCACAAATATCTTGGTCTGTTTCAGCTTGGGAGTTCCTTGGAAGATTCCCTGGTCTGTAAAATGCACCTATCCTCAACCTTCCTCTGTTTCCTGTACCAATTTTAATGTCAAGCCAGATTGATTCTACTTCTTTTACTTTACTAGAATCATCAACTCCAGTAGTGCAGTACAAGCTATTTACATATACAAACACTCCGCCTCCCTGCCGTGATTCTCTGCAGTATGAGAACATGTTATACCCTTGTAACTCGAAATCCTGTAGCCTATCCCTATTATACCCCTCACTAACCCATGTCTCGGTTACACAAATGATATCAGGCTTTTCAAGGGCAACATAACACTCAAACTCATCAAATTTAGACCTAATACTTTGGGCATTCAGCAACACACATGTGATCTTATACTTTGAGCTGACTCTACTAATTCTGAGGGAATTATGATCTACTGTCCTATTCTGACATGAACTTCTACCAATGCTTACTTCTTGATGCCCTAGTACTAGCGTCCCTGAACCCCCCCTCCTACCTAGTTTCCCTGAATGACACTTCTGTAGGCATCTCCCAAAGCCTTTGCCCCCTCATCCGATAAGTGAAGCCCATCCTTCATATAGTACCTATGCCACTCATAGAACTGATCCCATAAGTCTACATAACTAAGCCCCATAGCTGAACATAAGTTCTGAACTGAGCTGTTCACAGACAGAGCTCTCGAGTACCACTCCTCACTGGCTCCACAGCGAGGGAGGATGCCAGTCACAATGACTGGTTTCCTGGACTCCTTCAACCTCTGCAGCAGGCACAATGACTTAAACGCAAACATTGTGGAACTGTGTCTTCTCCCGTATAGAACACAATGACGAGTGCGAGGCATTGCGATAGCTCATTTTTTGTTATATAAATACATAACTAAGACTTCAAACAGCGCGACAAACTTCAACTTGGACCGCAACCTATCGGGTTGGCCGAACCGAGTACCAAGTATGATGTAAACAACGTTGTTTACATCGTACTCGGTAATTCAGCCAAGGTTCGAGAATTACAGGTCGTCTAACTTCCTGGACCAACATTCTTGAAGTGGCTGTCAGCCAATCAGCGGCGGCACAAGCCTAGACCCCATTGTGGCAATTCGAAAATAAATTGCTTAACCCTCGCCCTACGGGAGTTTTTTCACCTTCGCCCTACGGGGGAGGGGGTTGACAGGCTGGCAGGGGGGGGGGGGGGCCTGAACCCCCTGTTAACCCGCGAGTTCCTGGGGGTCTATTTCCCCCCCCCCTCCCGTTATTTTGCAATAACTCCTAAACAAACACAGATATCGTCACCAAACTTACAGTACCTTCTCTCACATCAATTCTACACATGTTAGCAAAAAAAAGAAAAGAGGTTATGATAGATCAACCGGGAATGACATCAGAATGACGTCATGCTTTTCGGTTTTTGTTGCAAAATAATGGTTTGCGGAAAACGCTGTCAAAGGTACGATCTTTGAAATAAACTCAATTGTTTTAAATCAAATTAATGACAATAGACCGGGATATCAAACTGCTATCTCAGATTTTTGAGTTTTTTATTCAAAATTTTTAGAAATCCAAATACATTTTGTTTTGCTTTTACAAAATTTGCAACAAAAAAATCAGAATTATCCAAAAACCGGAATATATGTGATCGAGGCGTGTGCAGTGAATATGTGTACCAAATTTGAAGTCCAGATCTTCAAAAACTGACTGAGTTATGACCTTTAAATGACAAAAATCGATCACCTCTCACAGCATTACTATGCATAAAAAACGCATTTCCATTTTTGCTTTTTACTTCTATTTATATGGAACAAACAATGTTCTAAGGTCATTTTACGCGTTCTAGACGAAAAACAAACCCATAAACATGTGTTGTAACGCCTAATGACCTTAATCTGCAGTTTGACCTCGTGACCTCGGATGACCTTGACCTGACCCAAGATCATAAACAGCTTAGACAGGTACTTAGAAGTGTCAGACACACGAATCATACCGATTTATCGAGAGCTTATGAGTTTAATATCGCAATTTTGCGCGACAATTCCATCCATCGAGACCTTTTGACACGGTCAAACATTTTGTACTTGACCTGACCTGTGACGTCATCGGTGACCTCGAGGTCAACAGTATTATGTTTCCCTCAATAAATTTCCCCGGGCTATCGAATGCCGTTTTAATTTTTACATTCGGTTTAGTAGTTCCGGAGATCAGAGGGGGGGGGGGGTGCAAAAAATACCCCCCCCCCCACCCAGTAGGTTGCGTTATGAAATATACCCCAGTAACTCGCGGGTTAACTTCCAAACAAAGCAATTTAGAGCAAGGCGGGAAGAACCAGCATGTTGCCTGTCATGAGAGGAATCTAACAGTATGAGATTTTTACGTTTCAGGTCAACGGGTGACCTTCCAGGTCAAGTGAATGACCTCGGATTTGCTACGTCCAGAACAGCGATTTTGCTCTTCAGAAAATCTCAAAATTAGAAATTGATAAATGTAAATAAAAATGCATGTTCCTAGACCAGTTTTGGCTCATAAATACAAAAAAGGAAATTATTTGTTCGTATCTTGTCAAAAAAGTTAAAAAAAAACGTTATTAAAAAAATGACGTTATCAGTTTCTTACACTTAGGGAGCCATCACTCAGTCAAAAATGAAGATATTGATTTGAAATTTAGTATGAGTATTGTCCATATTCAGTTCTCTCACATCTATTCCTGTTTTTAAAATATCTTTAAAAATGTGTATTTTGTGGGGATTAAAAAAAAGTTTTGTTTTTATTTTAGGAGTCAAAAAAACAAAATTTTGCAAATCCGAGATAGCCATTTTAAAGAAAATGCCATTTTGTATCTTTGATCAATTGCTTTTGCAATTTTCTTTAAAACTCTGTTTTCTACGATTTTTCAAATATTTCTCATTTTTTACCACCATGACGTCATGAAAACATGAATATCTCCCAAACTACAAAACAAATTTCAATTAAATTTTTACAGCCTACGTATTTTTGTTTTAAACTCAGCTACCAAACATTTCAGCAAGATGCACTGCAAATGTAAACATTATTGAAGAAAAACCTCAGGGGGGCCTGTCAGCCCCCCCCCCGTAGGGCGAGAGTTAAAAACGGATAATTTTTGGGGAAAATAACCTTAATAATTTAGCCATTACAATAACGGCCAAAGATAATGGCTATCTCAGTTCAAAACCAATACGATGGTGAAACATTCCATTTAACCCTATTTGTAACAGGCTCCTGGCTTCTTTTTTTTGTAACAGGCTCCTGGTATTTGTAACAGGGGGGGGGCGGATTCCGGCCCTCCCCCGGAGATCTCGAGATCTACCCGTCCGATTTTCAAAAATAAAACAGCGTTTGGTTCCCCTCAATACGATCTACATTTCTAAATAACAAACAAATCTAAATTTTTGATAGGGGGCAACAGGGGGGGGGGGCAAAAACCGTAAATTTTAGTGGTATATTTTATTCAACATAGCTTTCATGTTTATCGACCGATTGTAACACAATCAATGGGAATCGATAGAGATTGAATTGGAGATTGATATATGGCGATGGCTTTTGCAAATTCAAAAATCATAGGCGTGTGCAGGTCACTCAATATGGGGGTGAAGTAAATGTGGAATACAACTATTTTTTTAGGTTGTTTCTCGATAAATGAAATGGTATGTTATTGTGACATTACACAAAACAGTTATAAATCTTTTTTTTCCATAGGGGGTACCCGGTTAGTTAAAAAGGGAGGTAAAATGGGAACAAATATTAACACGCGCCCTGGAGGGCCTCTGATAATTACACGCCCTGGAGGGGGGGCGGATTTCGCCCCCCCCCCCCCCCTATGATCTCGAGAACCACGCAACGTAGCGGCAAGCGGGAAACGACGTTAGATAGCTCGAGACAAGCTCTTTCGAAATTATTTCGTTAATTTTTTTTAGGTCAATATTGAGGTCACCAGAGGTCATCAAGGGTCAGATTTTCAAGTTTTCAAGATTTCGGTTCGAACACTCCCAAATATCTCGGGAACTATGATAGTTAGCAGCAAACGGAAAAAAGCAATCGAAAGTCATTGAGAAATGCCATCGACATAGGTGTCCTCAGATTTGAGCTCAGGTCAATAGTTTAGGCTCCAGAGGTCATCGAATGTCAAAAAGGTGATTTTGTTTTCAAAACTGTTTTCTCCAAATAACCTTTTACCTAATAAAGATAAAGCAATAATATTTACGCTATCGCGTGTGTCTTGTCAAGGCGCTTCGAATAATATTCATGGTGACCGGGTTAGGTCAACTGATAAATTTGACCTCAGGTCAAGGTCAAGTGGTGACACAAGTTGGTCATGTTGCATATTGAACGACGTGTCTCGACGAGACAAACATATTGGTACCGTTTTCTCTTCTCTATCTTCATTATGTCGATAGTTATTGATAAAACCGTGTTGACAGTCACAAAATTGACCTGACCTTAGGTCACCGATATTAGAAATCCGAGATTAACAAATTGTTGGTATATTATGAAACCAACAGACACCTTATGAAGTCCTGCAAGATTGAAACCGATCGGCGTAAAACTGTGGCTGTGGTACTACTGCAAACGTTTTGGAGTTGAGGTCATCACGTGACCTGGTCTGGTGACCTGACCTGAGATGACCTGAGGCCAAGAATTTTACATAATGCGGGAAGTTCTTTTCTAAACAGGTATACAAAAAACGGCGGAGCTGCGCGCCGCCGTTTTTGCGCTATCCTCGAAAAACCGGAGGGGTGGGCGGATTTCGCCCCCCCCCCCCCCCCTCCAGGGCGCGTGTTAACCGCAGGCATGTTGCTACCCAGCACTATACATAAGTTACTGATCGTAGATAGTTCCTTTTTGCCTATTGCACTTCATCATAGGTGCACCCAGGATCCAAACTGGGGAGGCGAAAGACCTTTTGATAAGTATATTATCCGCTATTATGATATTAACTAGTCAACAGTGACTATTTCACTTACAACTTCAATTCACATTGCTTCCCCCATGTTTACCCTACCTGGACTCGCCTATTATCTCATAATAGGTTGTAGAGTAACCTGTGGTGCGTGTTACATCCGAAAACTGCAGTATGTTATGTTATTGTAGGCCCATGCATCTTAGTTTCCTTGCAATAATATGAATTCCTTTCTTCCATTCCTGAGCGCGCCTCTGCCAAAAATGATTGTAATCCCTCTCCTGGCCTCATATGTGTATATATCTTTATAAGTTGACCGTCTATTGCGCCATATTCGCTGGCATATCGTCATCACCATGCCAGTCACCCCCTTTTCATGTGCTTGAACACGCCCCTGCGACTCTATATGTAATACATTATGAAAATAATGGAAGGAGAGACTATGTTTTACATCTTGATAGCTATAAATGCTCCTTACATCGCTCTATTGGCTTCACGCCAAGCATTGAATACTTCCTGGAAACACCACATTTACAAGCCCCTGAAACCGCCTCTGCCATGCAATTTGTATGATATGTCATTAACATCAACTAATTTGCAAACGTTGCAATCACTGTAAACCGATTTAACTCCTTCATACTTGAGGCAGTTAGGAAGAAACCGTGAAGATCGCATTTCCGTATTATCGCCAAATGTCGCCGCCGAACCGTCCCAAAAACGTACCCTGGAACCGTCTCTGTTCAGGTTAACCCGCGCACTGCAGGGGCTTTGCGCCGAACACGAACTGCAAGGGGGGGTTGATTTCCGCCCCCTGAGATCTCGAAAACTACGCTACGTAGCGAGAAGCGGAAAACGGAATTTGATAGCTTGATACATGTTCTATCGAAAGTATTCAGTATTGTTTTAGGTCAGGTTAAAATTGAGGTCACCAGAGGTCATCAAAGGTCAAATTTCCCAGTTTTTCCTGTTTTAGGACATCGCACAAGAAATTCCATATATCTCAGAAACTATGCTAGTTAGAAACAAACAGAAAAAGAAAACGACAGCCAGTGAAATTTGCAATCGCTATGGTGTCCTCAAATTTGATCTCAGGTCAATATTTCAAGCTCCAGAGGTCAAAAAAGAAAAAAATACGTTTTTTCGCTAAATCGTTTTTCGCTAATAACTTTTTATGTAAACAAGATAACGGAAAACTGTTTAAGTCATTATGTTTATATTGTCAAGGCGCTTTGAATGATATACACGGTGACCTTGTTAAGTGAACTTAAAAATTTGACCACAGGCCAAGGTCAATTGGTGATCCAAGTAGGGAATGTTGCATATGGGAAGACGTGTCTTGACGAGACAAACACATTGGTGCCTGTTTTACTTCTCTATCTTGATTATGCCAGGAGTTATTGACAAAAAAGTGATGGTGACCTCGCGTGACCTTAACCCTATTTGTAACAGGCTCCTGGCTACCCCTATTTGTAACAGGGGGGGGGGGCGGATTCCCCCCCCCCCCCGGAGATCTCGAGATCTATCCGTCCGATTTTCAAGAATGAAACGGCGTTTGGTTCCCCTCAACACGATCTACATTTCCAAATAATAAAAAAAAATCTAAATTTTTGATAGGGGGGTAACAGGGGGGCAAAACCCACAAATTTTAGTTGTATTTTTGATCCAACATAGCTTTCATGTTTATCGACCGATTTTAACACAATTAATACGAATCGATAGAGATTTAATTGGAAATTGATATATGACAGTGGCGTTTGAAAATTATAAAATCATAGACGTCTGCAGGTCACTCAATATGGGGGTGAAGTAAATGCGTAATAAAACCATTTTTTATGTGTTTTTTTAAGAAATGAAATGGTATGTGTTTGTGACATTAGGAAAAACAGTTAAAAATCATATTTTTGCCATAGGCGGTACCAGGTTAGTGAAAAAGGGGGGTAAAATTGGAAAAAATATTAACCGCAGACAAGTTGCTACCCAGCACTATAAATATGTTACTGATCGTAGATAATTCCTTTTTGCATGTTGTACTTCATAATAGGCGTATCCAGGATCCAAACTGGTGCGGCTCAATACCTTTTGATAAGTATATTATCCGCTATTATGATACTAACTAGTCAACAGTGACTATTTCACTTACAACTTCAATTAACATTGCTTAGCCCCCCTTTTACCCTACTTGGACTCGCCTATTATCTTATAATCGTTCGTAGAGTAGCCTGTGGTGCGTGTTTCCTCCGAAAACTACAGTATGTTATGTCATTGTACGCCCATGCCTCTTAGTTTCCTTGCAATAATATGACCCCCTTTCTTCCATTCCTGAGCGCGCCTCTGCAAAAAAAAGACTATATTCCCTTTCCTGGCCTCATATGTGCATATATAATTATAAGCTAACCGTCTATTGCGCCGTTATCGCTGGCATATCGTCATCACCATGACAGTCACCCCCCTTTTCATGTGCCTGAACACGCCCCTGAAACTCTATATGTAATAAATTATGCAAATAATGGAAGCAGAAGCTATCTTTTACATCTTGATAACTATAAATGCCCCTTACATTGCTCTATTTGCTTCCCGCCAAGCAATGAATACTTCCTGGAACCCCCCCCCCCCCCCTTTTCAAGCCCCTGAAACCGCCTCTGCCATGAAATTTTAATGATATTTCATTAACATCAACTAATTTGCAATTGTTGCAATCACCGTGAACCGATGTAACTCCTTCATACCTGAGGCAGTTACGAAGAAACCGTGAAGATCGCATTTCCGTATTATCGCCAAATATCGCCTCCGAACCCACCCAAAACTGTACCCTGGAACCGCCTCTGTTCAGGTTAAGAACTCAAAGTTTTGACTCCAAATGCGGTATTCAATTCTATGAAAAGTCCCAATATTTCATGGGCCTGCTCCCAGCCGTTCTGGAGATATCTGCGAAAAATATGAGGGGGGCGGAATCCGCCCCCCCCCTGTTACAAATAGGGTTAAATGACCCAATAGGGTTCACTAAACAAAAGTTACACTTGGATCATCAAGAATATTCTATAATAACATGATCCAGAAGTAATTGGACTAATATCATGCATATGCTTAGCAATTGTATATTTCCCCATTGACTTATTATAGGGAGGTAACGAAATTGACCTGACCTTAGGTCACCGATATCAAAATTCCGAGAACAACAAACTGTAAGTACGTATGTCCTCATGACATCCTGTAAGTATCAAACTTATCGGTGAAAAACTCTGGCTTTGGCACAACTGAAAACATTTTTGGAGGTGGGGTCACTTGACCTGGTCTGGTGACCTGACCTGATATGACTCTAGTTTATTTTTTTCTCCAAAGGGTGCGCAATTAATGTCCTGACAGGTGTGCGAAAACCCAGCGGCGTTGCGCGCCGCCATTTTTGTCGCAATCTTTGAAAAACCTGAGTGGGGGGGGGGGGGGCGGGAATCAACCCCCCTGCAGTGCGCGGGTTAGAATTAGAATTAGAATTATACTATATTTAAAGCCCATCCAGGTACACGCTGGCTTTTCATGTGCTCGCGTCAATGGCAAGGATAAAATACCTAATATCATACACATAAGATACATATACATACACACGTACACACACCTGCACTATCACCGCCGCGCCATACCCAGCTGTTTCTTGACCTTCTTTCTGAACACAGAAATACGGGTCTCCCTAATGTCTGGCGGTAGGGCGTTATATGCTCGGGCGGCTCGATAAGCAAACCTCCGCCTCCCGGACTCGGTCCTGATCCGTGGTACGACAAGGAGGTCATCCTGTCTGGTCGATCTCTGTCTCACACTCCGCACGGTATGGAATCGGCTCGCAAGGTCATTTGGTTGTCCCTGGGTCATGATCACTTTGAGCAAGCATAATGTACGGTACATCACGAGGTCCTGGGCAGGTAACCAGTTCAACTCGTCCAGTACATCACGCACGTGGTCGCGCCTGCGCCGCCCTGAAACCACTCTCGCACAGAAGTTGAGTAGTCTCTGTATACGCGTCACTGATTGTGCAGTAGAGTTTCCGTATACAGCGATACAGTAGCGAATCAGTGAGATCACTAGTCCGTTCACGAGCGCCGGCAGTACATCATGGGAGAGGCGATGCCTCGCATGGCTCAGTCCGATCAACAGACCAGTGCACTTCGCTACCAGTTGGTTGACATGCGGTTCAAAAGATAAGTGCCAGTCCATCACTATCCCTAAGTTTTTACTCGTTGAGCCTCCTCTACGGTCACACCATTTACATTGATGGAAGTTATTGGTAGGTCCTGAAGCATTTGACGGGTGCCTAAAACGATCAGTTGAGTCTTGCTAGAGTTGACTTTCATTTTATTCTGGGTGAACCACTGGAACAAAGCGCACAGGGCCGATTCCAGGTGCTGAATGAGATACACAATGTCACGTTTGTGTCCGGTAACAAGAATGTGTGTGTCATCGGCGTACTGTGTGATGTTAACCTTATCACCAACGTGCAGGCTAAGGTCGTTGGAGAAGATGCTGTACAACAGGGGTCCCAGCGATGTGCCCTGATACACCCCGACAGGGTTTCTAACCGCCCCGGACAAGCGCTGGAGACCATCGGGAAAGCAAATTCTGACATGTTGATAGTGGTTTGACAGGTAGCTCGTGAACCAGGTGCTATCAACGCCATACAGTTCTAGTTTTTGAATCAGTTTCGAATGGCTCACAACATCAAAGCATTTACTTAAATCTAACAGTACAAGAAGTGAAATTTCGCCGTGGTCCATACCATGAAGTACTTTGTCTGTGACATCTATAAGAGCTGTCTCAGTGGAGTGGTAGCGTCGAAAACCATGTTGCGTGCAGGAGAACAAATGGTTTGAATCAAAGTAGACATACAGTTGCTTATGAACAATTCGCTCTACGATCTTGGCCAAACAAGGAACGAATGAGATAGGTCTAAAGTTAGAAGGGTCTCTGATGGAGCCCGACGACTTGTATATGGGCTGAACAATTGCAACCTTCCACGAATCTGGTACAATGCCGGTGACTAGACTGGTGTTCACAATGCATAAAACGACATGTGAGATAGCACTAAAACACTTTTTAAAAAACGCCATGGACAGTCCGTCGGCACCGCACGCTCCGCTACTGTTCATATTGGTGACCGTGTCCCGCAGCTCGGCGCCGGTCACCGGCCGGACCGCGAACCCGTCCGACCCCACCCGAGGTAGGCGGACCGGCAGCTCCGCAGTACCGGCCGGCACTCCCGCGGCAACGGCCGTCGCAGTCCTGGTGCCAATCTCCGCGAAGTACTGGTTGAGCGTGTCTGGGTCGATATCTGGAGTGGTTTTCTGTCCGCTCCTCTTGCTGGCGATGATGGGACGCACACAGCGGTACATGGAGCCAGGGCCCGCCTCAGCTATGCGCTGTCTAATGCTGTCACGTGAGTCGCGCAGTATAGCCGAGCGGGTCTGCCGGTTCAGCTCCCTGTACCGCGCGCGGTCTCCCCGCCGTAGGGCGGCGCGCCGCTCCGCCATGATTCGCCGGGTCCCCTCGGTGACATGTGGTGGGTGGGGGTTCCGAATGCGAACTCCTCGGACCGGGGCCAGCTCGTCCAACACGGCGGTGAGTTGGTCGATAAAAAAGTAACTCTGCCGCTGCACATTGTCAGTAACGAAAACTGGAGACCAGTCAACGCTACCGAGCCGGGCCCGGAGCACGTCCATATCGATGGATTTCCAACCACGGGCCCGCACCACAACGGGGGTCGGGCGGCATTTACGAATGCGCAACAGGGCACGGGTGAAATGGTGGTCGCTGAAATCACACCAGCGCACACCAGCCCGAACCACCATGTCGGCAGAGTTGGTGATGATGACGTCGAGTACAGACCCGGAGCCGGGATACGTCGCATCACTGATGGTCTGTGACAGCGAGTACCTCTGGAGCAGCCTGGTGAGGTGACCGCCGGGCGCGTTCCCAGTGGTCACCCGAAGGTCACAATTAAGGTCGCCAGCCAAGACCAGAAGACCGCGGTGCTCCGTCAGGACCGCTTGAATCTCAGATTCCAGCTGCTCGAGGTCAGCTGTCAGCTGGGCGCCGGCCGGTGAGGGTGGGCGGTACATGGCACAAATGGCAATGCCTCTGTCGCGCCCAACGCTCACGCAGGCCCAAGCAGTCTCCAGTTTGGTGGCTGGATTGTCGGGCTCTGGCTTGGGTAAGGCTTTAAGCTGAAAGCCATCGCGGGCTAGGATCGCCACGCCCTCAAAGCCGCGGCCGTCCGCTCGGTCGGTTCTGATCAGCTGGTATCCCGGGAATGTGACGAGACGGTTGGGCACGCGCGGCTTCAGCCAGGTCTCCGAGAGCATGATGATGTCTGCTCTCGTATCAGATATCTCGTGCCGAAGCGGGAGAATCTTGGGCAGGAGTGACTGGACATTAAGGGATGTCAGCAGTAGCTCGTCACGTCGTCGGCCGCCGCTGGCACGCCAGCCCCGGCCTCCTCTGCACCCCCGGCGGCGCGCCGCGGCGCCGCTCCTGCCGCGGCGAACGGGTGGCATGACCCTCGGGCGCTCGGCCGGCGACAGTTCAAGGTCACGTGCGCCAGCGGCCGCCGGGGCCGGGCCGGGCGGCAGCGGGGCCGGGGCGTCACGGCGAGCTGAACGTGACCGTACAGGACGGTGACGGGAGACGTCATGGTGTAGTCGTTCCAGATGATGGTGGAACCGGTTTCAGCTGGTGGAACCGGTTTCAGCGAGCCGCAGCAACACACGGATCACGGCCAGAAATACGAAACTCCTGGCTACGTCACGATGCATGTCACGGCTCACTGAGTCACACTCCGATTTCGCCTACAGTGCCATTAGAAGGTCGAGTAGGCTGGGCGGTGATATCCAGGCACACAGTCACAACACAATCCATTCGCTATGGAAAGCCAGTCGGGGAAAAACACACGGCTGACGGAGAGCCCCGGCAAAGCAGCCGCTGGCGGGCGCGGTGCGCAGGAGACTCAAATGGTTAACATTTGATAAGCGCTGGAGCCTTAACTGTTCATCTGAGCTCAATCTAAGGACACCTGGTCGATTTAAATTTGTAACAGCTTTCCATTGTCTTTTTTTCGTTTGTTCCTAGCTATCATAGTCCATGTGCTATCTGGGAATTTCTAGAGCGAATTCCTAAAACTCGAAAATCTTACCCTTGATGACCTCAGGTGACTTCAATATTGACCTGGGAAAGAATTGAACCTGAAACAGTTTTAAAATGCATTTTGACGGGCTTTCGAACGGTGTTTTTGTTTTTGTCTATGTTCCATAGGAGCCGAGTTAGAGGGGGCGTCGAAACGCCCCCCCCCCCCACTTGCACAGCAAAGGTGGCGCCGAGCGCCGGCACGTCGCGGGTTAAGGGGAAATATTCAGTTTCCTACCAAAATGAAGTAATTACTTGAAATAGAATGACCAAAATAAAACCAAAATATATTGTAAATTGATCACATTTTGCATATAAACATTCCTACCTAAGATATTTCAACTTAAAGTTGATAAGCGTTCCACGCTTATAACGTTCAGTACTCAGCCAGTACCGGTAACGAATTCACTGTCCGAGATAAAACTAGCCTGCCTACGGAAATTGTTATTTATCATTAAAGTATGTAATATGTTTCCTGCACTCTATATCTTTTGCGAATATGTACCAAACTTTTATAAACAATCAACAGGAATTTGAAAAAGTGCATTGCAAATGGGCAGTTTAGTTTGGCCCCGGACGGCGATCTATTTAGTGTACTCGCCTCAGACTCATTAAAAAAACGATTGAATGTTTTCCCCATGAATTGTCAACATATAGGTATTCAATAGATTACAATGCACACATGCAACATTTATCTGAACCGTTTTCTCACAATCCATCAATAAACATTTCAGAAAACAGTGATACATTCGGCGGATTAACTTGGCCCCGTACGACGACGTATTTAGTGTAAGCGATTTGTTGTAAGGTAATTCAGCAAGAGGTATTCAACACTGAACAGATTGAACAAAAGCATATCCAAAATAGTGAAGGGAAACACCGAACACTAACTCCGAAAGAAGTATAAGTACTTGTTTTTGTATATTTAAAACAAAAATAGAAATATACAAAATTGTGATTACATTTTTAAATTGAGACTCGATCAATTTAATACCATACATGTTGCATAAGATAATCCAGCAAAAATAGATAAAAAGTGTCGAGTTCACAAACCGGCTGAGCACAGGACACTGTATTGCCGACGCGGGCCGCAACCAAACTGACACTCCTCACCGGTCAACACCGCACATCCCCTCACCCCATAGCCACCGACCAATCACAGGTAAGCATACATCGCGTGACCGGCCGGGGCGACCCGGTGCCCGGTCACGCCGGACCGGTTCGACCGGTACGGGGTGGCAGGCGAGGCCCAGACCAGAACATCTCCCTCCCCCACGGAACTTCCGCATGAAGTTCTAGTTTTGGCAGCCGAGCCTGTCCGGAACACGCCGCTGCCGTGTGCTGCGCCTCAGGATCGAAGAGGGCAGCTGGAACCGTACGCGTCGTTGTGGGGCGGCGTCGGCCGAATGTGAAGACTCGTCGTCCTCAGCCGACGATGACCCGTCAGTTGTAGACGGCGTGTGTGCGGGCCGGAGGAAGCGCCTGTTCCTCCACAGGACCCGCCCGCTGGGCAGCTTGACGTGGTAGTCCCGCTTGTATCCGACGCCGACGATGACGCCTACCTTGTCCCACCACTTGCTGACCGGGTCTTGAAGTCGGATGTCAGCTCCGATCTTGAGCGGTGTCAGCGTGTGTGCAGAGGCGTTGTAGTGCAGCTCCCTCTGTAGTCGGTCCCGAGCAGCCTTGGCATCGCATTCGTCGGCTCGTTGTTGCCACTCGGAGGCGAAGGCGTTCCGGTGGGCTGGAACCCACGAACGGATCGGATGGCCGAAGACGATCTGAGCCGGGGAGCGGCCGTTGGCGCCAGGTGTGTTTCGTAGCTCGAGAAGCCCGTGGTGCAGCCGCTCGTCGTCAATGGAGCCGTTAGTGGTAGTCTTGGCGAGAAGGTGTTTAACCGTCTTCACAGCTGCTTCAGCGTGTCCGTTAGACTGGGCGTAGTACGGTGTGGAGAAGACGTGTGCCACCCCCCAACGCTTGAGGAAGACGGCGATTTCTCGGCTCTTGTACTGAGGACCTCCATCTGTCCGTAGCCGCACTGGGACACCGAGCGTGACGAACACTTCTCGGAGAGACTGGATGACCCATAGACTGGTGGTGTCCCCGCGCGGGAACTGGAAGATCACTGGCCAGTTGGAAAGTCTGTCCACGCAGACTAGGAAGTCCCTTCCGGCGAGGGTGAAGATGTCGGACGACATATCCTCGAAGATCCGAGATGGCGGTGATTCACCCGTCATCGACTCTTGTGGAAGGCTGGATCGGCGCTCCTGGCAGGCGTTGCAGGAACTGACGGTGGTGATGATGTCGCTGTTGATTCCTGGCCACCAAACGGTTTGACGAGCTCGGCGTTTGGTTCTGTCTATTCCTTGATGAGAGTCGTGAAGGGCGTCGAGAGTAACCCTCTGTGACGCTGTGGGGATCACGATGCGACACCCCTTGAGGATCAGGCCGTTGTGCGCAGATAGCTCGTGGTGAACACTCCAGAAAGGAAGGAGCACGTGAGGAAGCAGCTCCTTGGAGACGGGGAAACCCTCGGTGACCGCCTTCAGTAGAAGCTGATAGTCGCTGTCGGAACCGGCGACTTCGCGGAGTTCCTCCAGGCGCGGGTCTGGCAGGTGTGGATCGTCATGTCGAGCGGCGATCTCCCGGGTGGTGATGATGACACTTGTTGGACGTGGCACTCTACAGCCTGGACCAGCTGATCATCTTCGGCCGTCGGCTCGCTGACAGGGGCACGGTAGAGCGCATCTGGGATCACGTGTTCTTTCCCTCTTATCCATTTGGTGGTGAAGTTGAAGAGAGATGTATTCTCTTTCAGTCTTTGCAGACGTGCGTTTTCGATAGCGTCCAATGTAAACTCGTTCAATATCGGCAGGAGTGGACGATGATCCACGAGGACGTCGAAGTGTGGTAGTCCTTGCAGGAAGATGTGACACTTCTTCAGTGCCCAGACGACTGCGAGGAGCTCCAGCTCCACCATCGCGTACCGCGACTCCGTGTCGGAGAGAAACCTGGATCCGCACTGTACCAGGCGCCAGCGATCTCCATGTCGCTGCAGAAGAGCATATCCCAGGCCCTTCAGTCTGGCAGCGTCGGTCTGCAGCATCGTTGGCAGAGACGGAGCGAAGTGTGCCAGCACGGGCGGTTATGACAACGCGGCTTTGACGGCATCGAAGGCGACTTGATGATCTGGAGTCCAGCTGAAGCTGTTGCTGGGCTTCAGGAGACCACGCAGAGAGTCGGCGGCAGATGAGATGTCTGTGGAGAAGTCGCCGAGCTGCTGGACGAGGCCCATGACGGATCTCAGCTCCATGAGGTTTGTGGGTGGCGGAAACTCAGCGATAGCGGCCACCTTATCGTGGTGAACTTGCTTCCCGGCAGAGGAGACGCTGAACCCACAGTAGGACGCTTCCTTTGCAGCGCAGTGGAACTTCTTCTCGTTGAGAGTAATGCCGTGCTCACGACAGCGGTCGAGAAGAGCTCGGAGATGACGTTCATGCTCCTCCAGGGTTTCTCTGTACACCAGGATGTCGTCGACGACCTTGGCGAATTTGTCCAGCCCCTGTAGTGCGAGGTCCCCTCGCCGGCAGTACTCGTCTCCAGTCGAGACCAGGCCCATGGGAGCCCGCAGAAACTTGAAGCGGCCCCAAGGTGTCATGAAGGTCGTTAAGTGCTGGCTGTCGAGGTGCAGAGGTAGTTGCCAGTATCCAGATTTCGCGTCCAGGGTTGAGAAGTACTTGGCCCCAGTAGGAACATGCGAGACGGCTTCTAGAGGAGTGATGAGTGGATGGAGCGGCCGCTTGACGAACTTGTTCAACTTGGTGAGGTCGATGCAGATGCGGACACCCGAGGCCTTGGCCACAAGCACGAGAGGGTGACACCAGTCCGCAGGTTCCGGACCAAGCGGTGCGATGATGCTCTGCCGCACCATCTCGTCGAGCTGTGCCTTGACCTCGTCCCTCCAGGCGTAGGGAACTTGGCGTGCCGTGTGGACCGCAAATGGCGTGGCGTCCTCAGCGACGTGGATGACCATGGGCGAGCCCGTCACCGGCTGGAGTGAGTCTTTGTTGTCTGACGTGAAGACATCGCTGCAGTCTCGGAGAAGTTCTTGGCGGAGGTTCCTTTGCTGTAGGACGTCAGTCGTTGAGTGGAATGAAGACACACTGTGTGCCCTGGACGCGCTGGTCGCCATGACTCGCTAATTGGCTGGCGGCTGCGTCGTAGCAGGCTGGGGGTAGTGGGCTGGGAGTATATCCAGCTTCTTAGCCATGTACCAAGCCAGGAGCATCCCACGGGACTCTGTGTGAATACGTACACGGTGTCCCCAGTAGCTCTGACCTGAAGGCTAATGGTGACCTTGAAGGTGCCGATGCAGTGCATGGCCTGACCATTGGCAGCGGAGATCTCGATGCTCGGTGGTGGCGACAAATCCTTCCTGCGTACTCCGAGCCGGCGTGCTGTCTCCGCGCTCATCACTGTGATCTCGGCGCCGGAGTCGGGCGTGGCGTCAACGGTGCCTAGGAGGGACCCGGAGGTGTGGTTGAGTTGGACGGCAATCTTCGGTGCCTGGTGGTGACTGTCCAGACTGCCGACGATGACGACCTGTGGCACAGAGGCCTGGTAGTACGGGTACCGATGTCGGTTGCGGGACCGCTGAGTTTCTGATGGTTGCTGAGATGGTTGTCGTTTGCGGCATACTGTCGCCAGGTGGCCCTTGATGCCACAGGCGTAGCAGGTCTGGCCTGCAGCAGGGCAGGCCTTCCTGGAATGGCCGGTGCGACCGCAGCCGTCACATGGCTGGCTTCATGATGGGCTCCGCTGGTCCTGACGTGATATATGGAAGACGTTGTGGTGACCCTGGTTGATATCTTGGAGTATCTCGTTGTTTGCCCGTGACCCCTCCTCGGATCGACAGATGTCGATGGCGTGTACTAGTGTCGGGAACGGCTGAAGCGCCAGTAGCTTTCGGCGGGTCTCTTTGTCACGAGTCCCCGGCATGATCCGCGTGGTGACTCGCTGGTCGAGGCAGGAAGGGCACAGCTCGGCATCAGCTGCCATCTCCTTGATCGCGATCAGGAACGAGTCGAAGGATTCGCCTTCCTCCTGTCGACGTTATTCGAACTTGACGCGGTTGATGGCGACGTTGTGCTGAAGACGAAGATATCGCTCGATCTTGTCCAGTGAAGAATCCACGTTGTCTGAGTGCGGACAGATGCCGACAGCGTGCAAGCTGGCAGCACGCATGTCCTCAGTGAAGTACATTCGCAGGTAGGCGAGCTGGTCTGCCTGACTGAGTGTGTAGATGTTGCCGAGACGGTAGTATTCGTTCCAGGACGATCTCCAGAGGCGAAAGTCACGTAGAGTGGCAGAAGATGACAACTTCACCGGGGGTGCTGCTGGCGGACGCCTGGCCGTGTTGTACGATTGAGGTCGTGCAAGTGCTGAAGGTGTGGCAGGGCCGGCAGCCGTAGACGATGCCGGCGCCGATCCATGTGAAGTCGGGATGCTGATTTCTCCGAGTGCCGGGGAAGTTCTGCAGATCTCTGCAGTGTGCACTTCTGCAGCCGAAGTCACGGGCTCCGCGTCGCTGTATGCAGGCCTCGTTGACCCAGCGAGAGCTCCGGGCTCATCGCTGCAGGCGACGGTTTCTCATCGGAAGTCGGAGCCGGCAGACGGTGCTCTTGTAGCTCCTTGCGGAGGAGTTCCATGTCACGCTGGTGATGTTCATGCTGCTGCTGGAGCTGTTGTTGTAGCTGTAGCTGTAGCTGAGCGGGCCACGCGGCGCCAAGCCGCTCTTGTCCTGGTCGGCCGATTCGCTGTCCATTTTGGAGCTGGAACGCAGGTTATACGGCATGCAGATGCAGATGCATGCAGATGCAGATGCGACTAGCCGGGTGCCTGCGACGTAGTCACAATGGTAAGTCAGTAGAGGCAGGCTGCGCCATGTCGAGTTCACAAACCGGCTGAGCACAGGGACACTGTATTGCCGACGAGGGCCGCAACCAGACTGACTCTCCTCACCGGTCAACACCGCACATCCCCTCACCCATAGCCACCGACCTATCACAGGTAAGCATACATCGCGTGACCGGCAGGGGCGACCCGGTGCGCGTTCACGCGGACCGGATCGAACCGGTACGGGGTGGCAGGCGAGGTCCAGACCAGGAACAAAAAGGTGAATATTCCCTTTAACCCTCGCCCTACGGGGGGGGCTGACAGCCCCTGAGATTTTTCTTGAATAACTTTGTATACATGCAGCGCATCTTGCTGAAATTTTCGGAAGCTAAGTTTACAACAATTATACGTATGCTGTAAAAATTTAATTGAAATTTGTTAAGTAGTTTGGAGATAATCATGTTTTGATGACGTCATGTTGGTAAAAAAAGAGAAAAATCGTAGAAAAGAGAGTTTTAAAGCAAATTGCAAACACAAATCACCAAAGATACAAAATGGCATTCTCCTTAAAAATGGAATTCTCGGATTTTCAACTTTTGGTTTTTGACCCAAAAATAAAAAAACTGTTTTTTTTTCATCCCCAAAATCAAAATTTCAAAGATGTTAGAAAAACTGGAATGTATGTGAGAGAACTGATTATGTACAATACCCATACCAAATTTCAAAGGAAAATCTTCATTTCTGACTGAGTGATGGCTCCCTAAGTGTAAGAAACTGACAAAGTCATTGAAAAAAACTTGTTTTGACTTTTATTTGACAAGATTCGAACAAATAATTACATTTTCTGTATTTCTGAGCTAAAACTCGTTTAGGAACATGCCTTTGTATTTACATTTATCCATTCTAATTTGAGGTTTTCTGAAGAGCAAAATCGCTGTTCTGGACGTGGTAAATCCGAGGTCATTTACTTGATCTGGAAGGTCACTCGTTGACTTAAAACTTAAAAATCGCATACTGTTAGATTCTCTTATGACAGGCAACATGCTGGTGCTTACCGCATTGCTCTAAGTTGCTTGGTTTGGAAGTTAACAGAGGGCCTATCAGCCCCCCCCCCCCCCCAACCTTGTAGGGCGAAGGTGAAAAAAACTCCCGTAGGGCGAGGGTTAGGCAGCGCTTACTTCATGATTTTCACTACAGCCGGCATATATTAGCAATTTTCAGAAATGTGTCAATGTCCCTTGAAATATGACAGCGATTGGTGAATCGTGCCGCATTAAGGCAGTAGGTGGGCGATGTGCCAGCGTTGTGTCGTATATGACCAACTGGTCAAATGTTCGAGGACACGCGGAGGCGTAATACCGCCTATATAATGCACTCAGCACTGGTCATGGCATGCTAACTCATGAGCAGCAGCATGCAGACCACTGCCGTTAGAGGAGCGCTGCCACTGCTGCTGCTCCTGCTGCTACCGCTGCTGATGCTGCTGTTTGTTGCTGTTGTTGTCCACAGCAACAGCCAGCCCTCAGCCAATCCAGAATGGTAAGTTTCTATATACGACCATTCAGGTGGTGTATATCTTACGATATATCGTTGAGGCTGGAACAACCTCTTGTCTCAAGGCTAATATGTGAGGCTCGTTAACTTTGAGGTTCAGGGTCGCTTGGTGTTGAATTGTTATATTATATTATATATTATATTAAATACTATGTAAATTTTAGGTCGTTTGGAACATTAGATAAGATACTGTATGCTCGGAATGCCTTTACAATTGATCCAGTAAGTATTTGTTTCCCCATTATCAGCGATAAACCTTCCGTGCCGTAGAGTGGGGTGAAGTGAGACGTGGGGTGAAGTGAGACGGTGGGGTGAAGTGAGACGGTGGGGGTGAAGTGAGATTACAAATTTTAATTCAATCTAGCTCCTTTGTGAAATGAATGAGAAGAGTAAAACTAATTCCCATAT
>JAXIVJ010018041.1:0-24442 GCA_036785665.1 Chirona hameri | reverse complement strand
TTGGCATGCCAACGCTCCAAGAGTCAACGGTGCGCCGAATTGAACTCGATAAACCAAACGATACACGGCCACGGAAAACTGATGCATGTTATGCAAACAGCAACTAAATGCTACTTTGTAATCGAAAGCCACCAGACTTGGGTTGCACGTAAACTTTCCGCAAATAAATACCATGTCTGCACTGTTCTCATAGCAGTAGGCCGAGGAATGCAGTAACCGAGCAACAATACGCTGCACGATACCTATAAATATCGTGTAGAATTCTGCTGTCGAAGCAATCGGCAACGTTTCCATCTGTATGAAGTACCATACCGCCCCCAGCGCCGCCCGTGTACCGAGCCGGGCCACAAATATACCCACGCACTCCGCAGATCGCAGCATCCTCCACCGAATTAACGACACAATATGGCCGCACACGCGGGCAGGCGTGCGCGCCCATCCAGCTGCGTCCTTCCCCGCCGGCGCCGCCGCTGATCGACGACCAGCGCCGCGAAGCGGACGACAGTCGCACTTCTACTTACCAAAACCGGCCGCCAGTCTCCGCCACCGTCGCAGCCGCCGCGGGGCCGGGCGGCGATGCAGCTAACGGGCTACACTGCGCCTGCCGCACCCAGCAGTGCCCCTGAGCGGCGGGCCGACTCACCAGGCGGGTCCTGGCAGGAGCGGCCGGCCCGGCAGACGCGGCCAGCGGAGACGGAGGCCGCGCTACCGGCCGCCGTGTGCGAACGCCCGGGGCCAGTCTATGGCCGCTTGCCGTTGTAGTTGATGGCACGCAGCGGGGCTTTGTAGTTGTTGGCCGCCTGCTGCTGGATGATATAGGCCATCGGGTGGATCTTGAAGCCGTACAGCCTGATGACAGATAAATGAAGACACAGGAGCAGATGAAGAGCACGTCAGACGATGCAGGTCAAACATCACAGAGACAGGTCCAGTCAGACTGAAACTGAAGGTCAAATGAAGGTCACGGATTGAAAGGTCAGGCGCCAATGTGCAAAGCCACGCGACATAATGGTGAATAACTGACGAATAGTAAGGAAAACATACAGAGGCAGTGCAGTTATAACAGTGATGCCAGGAAGCTCGGAACCGGTTCGGCCATATTTGGGCATTGTGTGACTGATTGTAACGCTTAGGGAAAATGGATAGAGACAATGCATTCACAGCAGTGGTGGCGGGAAGCAAGGAACGGACTCGACCATCCTCGGTAGACTGGGGCATTGTACTGACATTGTAACACTATATTGAGCCCTTTAATGGTACGTGGCAGCGGCCGATCAATGTAAAGCAAAGTAGGTGGGGAATGGGAGCACCGTCCAGATGTTTTGCACAGCACGTTAAGCTTTGACTTCGATTCTGCCTATGAACGGGAATCACACGTTCGGATCGTAGGAGTCAGGGTTCAGGCAGCCAGCACTGTTTTCGAAGGACTTTCATCCCAGCAGAAACCGATCTGTATTTAAGAGTGGAACAGAATTTATGCCACAAAAATATACTGGTGCCTCAAACTTCCATTGCTCAAACTTGCCTAAAGCTATAAACGCAAAGAGTACAACGCCGCAGCATCGTGTTCACGACAAATCACGAGCAGCTTGAAGTAAATTTACATCAGACCACTATTTCTCGAATAGCGGACTCGCAGCCAATCAGCGCTTATCAGCGACCACGCCGCGCAGCGCGAGCCGCGCGGACTCACCTGGGAACGAACTGGTTGGCCGGCTTCTTCGGCCGGTACTCGGGGTGCACCGGGAAGCCGGTGCGAAGTAGGCGCCGTCAATGTGGTGATGTCTGGAGGACTTGGGCGTGTACACGTCCATACACTTAGGACAGTACAGCTTCACCATCGCCTCACCCGGCACGTCAGACAGACCTGCAGACAGGAGAGGTTAGACATGAGGGGGGGGGGGGGGTTAGAGATGAGAGGCCAGACAAGATGTGGGAATGTGGGAATACAATTTGAAATGAGTCAATTTCCCAATGAAAATCCTAGTATAGATAATGGAAATACATTTGACATCAAATATGTGTAAATAGTATACTTTTAGTTGACATTCAATAAAAAATAACATTAAAAAGAACAAAGATTAGTGCATACGACGCTCGATCTGACATAATACTGCAACACATTGCAATCCTTGCACTCTGAATCCTGACTTGTCTCTCCTGGTGTCTTATGTGATAAAAAGATCACCCAACCTCAACCTATCCAGCCCCTCTCCTCCAATGACACACACCAATGGAACCCACCACCGCACTCCACCGCGCCCCTCTCCTCCAATGACACACACAATGGAACCCACCACCGCACTCCACCGCGCCCCTCTCCTCAATAGCCACACACACCAATGGAACCTACCACCGCACTCCACCGCGCCCCTCTCCTCCAATGACACACACCAATGGAACCTACCACCGCACTCCACCGCGCCCCTCTCCTCCAATGACACAACACCAATGGAACCCACCACCGCACTCCATCGCGCCCCTCTCCTCCAATGACACACACCAATGGAGCCCACCACCGCACTCCACCGCGCCACTCTCCTCCAATGACACACACCAAGGGGAACCTACCACCGCACTCCACCGCGCCCCTCTCCTCCAATGACACACACCAATGGAACCTACCACCGCCATCCACCGCGCCACTCTCCTCCAATGACACACACCAATGGAACCTACCACCGCCATCCACCGCGCCACTCTCCTCCAATGACACACACCAATGGAACCCACCACCGCACCCCTCCCAAGGTACACACCGATGGAGCCCTCCACCGCGCCCCTCCCGAGGTACACACCGATGGGCAGCATGGGGTGGTTCTCGCAGTAGACCCGCGGGCAGTAGCCAAACTCTCCCGACTGGTACTTCTCGATCATCTGCGCGATGCTCGGGTTGGTGAGGATGTAGCGCGCGTGAATCAGCCCGTACAGCATCTCCGCCGCCTGCTCGATCAGGTCCGACTGGTTTGGTTTTCCTCCAGCTCGTCATCTGGAAACGGACGACACACCGTCTTATTGGACGCCGGACTTGGTGATAAGTGGGAGCGGGTCTGGCATACTTTGGAAGCGGGCTGGCATACTTTGGAAGCGGGTCTGGCATACGTTGGAAGCGGGTCTGGCATACTTTGGAAGCGGGTCTGACATACTTTTGAAGCGGGTCTGGCATACTTTGGAAGCGGTCTGGCATATTTGGAAGCGGGTCTGGCATACTTTGGAAGCGGGTCTGGCATACTTGGAAGCGGTCTGGCATACTTTGGAAGCGGGTCTGGCATACTTTGGAAGCGGGTCTAGCATACATTGGAAGCGGGTCTGGCATACTTTGGAAGCGGGGTCTGGCATACTTTGGAAGCGGGTCTGGCATACTTTGGAAGCGGGTCTGGCATACTTTGAAAAGCGGGTCTGGCATACTTTGGAAGCGGGTCTGGCAGACTTTGGACCAGAGAACAGCCCAGTACAGTAATACTGGCTCAGTGTGGAACATTAACCCATTTTGTTACCAATGTTCTCATTTGGGAACATGACTTTTGCTCGAAATTTTTGCTCTCTTGCACTTGTGCTCGGAAACTATTGATCCGGAGCATGGGAGCTGGTGAAACACATCCTAAACTCAAATCTAGCGATCATGATTACATATTGTACAGCTATTTTGAAATTACAATCGTTAGTGTTACAATCCTTACCAAAACGTTATATCTCCTCATACGTTTATAGCAGTAGACCAGCAAGCAGTAGCCAAACAAAGTCGGGAATTGGAAACAAACCACGACACATATGGAGTGTCCTAGTGTTTTGCGCAGTGAAAATGTAGGAAGTTCACCTGGCTCGAGGTCGAGGATCATGTCTCACCTGCTCGAGGTCGAGGATCATGTCTCACCTGGCTCGAGGTCGAGGATCATGTCACCTGGCCCGAGGTCTAGGATCATGTCCTCACCTGGCTCGAGGTCGAGGATCATTCCTCACCAGGCTCGAAGTCGAGGATCATGTCTCACCTGGCTCGAGGTCGAGGATCAGTCTCACCTGGCTCGAGGTCGAGGATCATGTCTCACCTGGCTCGAGGTCGAGGATCATGTCTCATCTGACTCGAGGTCGAGGATCATGTCTCACCTGGCTCGAGGTCGAGGATCATGTCTCACCTGGCTCGAGGTCGAGGATCATGTCTCACCTGGCTCGAGGGTCATGTCTCATCTGGCTCGAGGTCGAGGATCATGTATCACCTGGCTCGAGGTCGAGGATCATGTCTCACCTGGCTCGAGGTCGAGGATCATATCTCACCTGGCTCGAGGTCGAGGATCATGTCTCACCTGGGCTCGAGGATCATGTCTCACCTGGCTCGAGGTAGAGGATCATGTCTCACCTGGCTCGAGGATCATGTCTCACCTGGCTCGAGGTCGAGGATCTATGTCTCACCTGGCTCGAGGTCGAGGATCATGTCTCACCTGGCTCGAGGATCATGTCTCACCTGGCTCGAGGTAGAGGATCATGTCTCACCTGGCTCGAGGTCGAGGATCATGTCGAGCGCCTGTCGGTAGTGCGGCACCTGCTCGTTCAGCCCCCGTCCGGTTAAACTTGTCCTGGATGTAGTCCTCGTCCACCTCGCAGAAGAACTCGTTTCCGCGCAGCCCGCAGAACACGAGATCCATGATACCTCCTCCGAGCTGCTCATCGTTCTGGAATGCAGACACAAGGTCTTCACAAGGCTTGCTTGAAACAAGGTTAAAAACAGATCCAAGGCTGGTTTTAAAATGGATTTCCCCTCTATTCTGCATAAGAGGAAGCAGCAACTGCTTAAAAGGAAATAATGACTTTTTTCCCACAAAAAAAAATGGAGTTATCACTTGAAATCGTCAGACGATACCAAATTATATTGTAAAGTGTACTACATTTTGCATATAAACATGCCTACCCAAAGATATTCCAAGTTAAAGTTCATAAGCGTTCCACACTTTTAACGACCGGTACTCTAAAGTACTTGGTAACGAATTTCGCTGTTCACCCATAATCCGGTATTGCTGTTTGACGAAATGGTATGGAAAATATGCCCTTCCACTCCTGGTTATCGGGTTATGTGCCCTACTGCCCTTAATAAACAACAAACATTGAATAAAAGGCAACCAAATTAGCAGTTAACTTATGCACCTAACGACGGGTTAGGTTAGTGGTTGCGACCCTCAATTTGTGAAAATTGGTTCATATATTTTCAACATTAATAGCTTTGTTTTGTTTTGTCTCTGGCTGTATATAACACCAGGCTTAAGCTTATCATTAAAAGAAGCATTCAAAAAAATCAAGAAACAATGAAAATGGCAATGCAATCGGAAGTTTTACTTGTGCACCCAACGGCGAACTATTTAGCGTCGGCGATTTGTTTCATTGACCAAACAGGGACGTTGACACGCTTCTTGACGCACTTACTTCATTTCTGACCCTATGACTTGTTTACATATCAACATTCCCACTCACGTGGCTTTCGTCACCTACGGCGGATGTTGCCGCGTGTCACGACGAATTGACTGACACTGACGACAAAAGACTAGACACAAGACAATTAGAGCCTTGGTCCCAAGCAAGAGGATTATGGTTATTGACCATAAACAAACAAACAAACAAACAAATCAACATTCAAACCAGAGATTGCGATGATCATACTGTTCGGCACCATATATAAGTACGTATTTTTTATTTCCCAAAATGTAATTTTCAAAATAGAAAAAGTTATATCACTTTTAAATTGGGATGCGATCAATTTGATACCATACATGTGTAATAAAATAATTGTATGATAAATAAATGAAAAGGTCATCATTCGCTTTAAGGGTCCCCAGCCCACTTTTAAAGTATTGCATATTTGACTTTGAGTTAGGGTGGTGCCACGATTGCTTTATGTCATGAACATTTTATATAAATACAATATAATTAATGTGATTGAAAACTCTTTGACATTTGAGCTGGGCTATTTTGAAGTCATGAGGTAGAGTAAATGAAACATATGCTGGTAAGACATGGATGCATACATCCACAAATCCACGCCCATAGTACACAAGTACACCCATATGGCAACACAGACGAAATAGAAACCATTCAATACCATAGACCACTCTAAGATCTAGAAGAAGGACCAGGAAACAAGATCCAGAAACATGAAAAGAAAACTGGTTTGGGAAACATATGGACATTAAAACTATTCCACTCCTCATTGAAGTATGGTTAAGTAGGTGCCTTTCTTTTCAAGTCAATGGATTTATTTCCAAATTTGAGGTTCAAGTCATGATCTAAATGAAGAAATGTTTTCATTCTGGTCTTACAAAAATCCTGAAATATTTTTGAGCTGATTCAGCTAAGAATTTGTGATAATACAATAGTTTTCATAGAAATCATATTGATGTTAGGAACAAGACATGCCAATTGTCTGGGTGCTGTCGTTCTTTATTAAAATACCTTGATGAGCTACTAAAATGTCTTTAACTGACAGTGGAATTACTAAAAATTTCTTGTGAATCGCTTCTTTTGGGTTGAAATTGAAACTTCTTATAAGTGAAGGAGAAAGCTGAAACTGTCTGTTTAAGGAAGTCCAGAATAAGGGTAGTTCATTTCAATTTGCTGATCATGCAACATTGCAAAACTGTTGGGGTGTTCTTTGAGACATACTGTGCATTGTGTGTCCAATGGTGATTGGTGATGTCATGGTCTCAAAATTAATAGGGATAAATCCAAGTGCACATGTGCTTTAACGTGGGACCATATCCAAAGATGGCTGGAAATTATCAGGGGACAATGGCCCTAGTGTCCCTAATAGTGGTGATGTACATTTGTTTGGTGTGATTTGTGGACAGCGCCTCAGGTATTTTGTGCACATTTTTTACATATTATACAGCCTGTATCTTCTTAATTCTTGTGAATCTATCAAATTCAGCTTTGGGTAAAATCATAATAGCAGCAAATAATAAGCAATCCTACAAAATGCAATGCTGAACTCTGAAGCAACAGCTAACTATGCTGAGCAGTCACAGCATACTTCTTTGGGAAGCTCCTTAACTACTCTGCATCACTCTGAAGCTTAGTGTGCATCATTTTAAACTCTGATCATGAATAATTGAACCTCAAAGTTGAAATTATCTTAATTTGAGGGAAAGTCCAGAATAAAGGTAATTTACCCTTCAGCAACATCATCAAGAAAATCATAGCATGCACCAAATTGACTAGAAATGAATATGAAATATTTTAAGACCATAATTGATATATTTATCCTATCAGACCTTGAGTAATAAAACCTCAAATTGATATATTTATCCTATCAGACCTTAAGTAATAAAACCTCAAAGTTGAAATTTTCTGAATTTTGGAAAGGCTGGGAGTTGGGGCAGTTTACTGTGCATTGACATTGACATTATCATTATCTACATTCTACACAATAACACTTAAAACACCTGAAGTAAAGTTATGTACACACAAGTCACATACACATCTCATGAATAATGTCCACTTCTAGGAGGCAGGACAGAGCCTGAAGGTAACACATTTCAAACTTAAACTTGAAGTGAGCAAGAGACTCAGACTGAGAGTGTGACACACCTAACCATACAGATCAGTCGGGCAAACTGAGGGGAACAGATACAAATAGATCAATAAATAAATAGATCCAAATGGGCAGAGCGATGCCCATATATTGACATTTGATCTAAATTTAGACCAATTTTGCTACATTCTCACTTTCAAACATGCCATAACCATAGAAAAAAGCACAATCCTACTTTGACTTGTTTGGATGGAAATCAAATCCATTTGGATTAGCCAGCTACTTGTGCAATATAAATGTGGATTAGTTACCTGGTTGGTAATCTAAATTTGGATAAGCCAGCTGTTTGCACAATCTAAAAAAATTGCTGCCAAAATTTGATACTGTGCAAAAGCAATATTTAGATTGCAGTATCTGAATGAACGAAAGCCAAAAGAAACTTTTCAGTTTTCATAGTTGGCTTTTCATGTTTTGAGAACAGTTTAATGCTTTTCCTTGGCACTCTTGTGGTTGTGGTGAACTGAGATGTGCAGCCGCTTAGTGTGAGTAACTCCATCCCCTGTACTATTCCTGTTTGCCTAACCAACAGGAATAGTACAGCGCAGCGCGAGTCGTTTGCGCGAGTCGTTCCGACTCGCGTGCAGCGCGAGTCGTGTGCTGTGTAGTGCAGCGCGAGTCGTTTCCGGAAAACGCAAGTTTGACCACATTTCGGAGGTGCGGGAAGCACTGAGGTGGCTCGATGCTCCCGACCTCTTCCTTTATCAAACCCTCTGTCTTCTCCACAAAGTCCGCAGCACCGCTGAGCCGGAGAGTCTCGCCGGTCTATTTTCTCACAACTGTGAGAGACCGGCGCACTCTCGAACGACCCGACAGGACCACCACCTATCTCTTCCTCGGGTCAGGACAGAGGCCGGAAAGAGGCACTTTGCCTACCGCGCTGCGCGCAATATGAACGGTCTGCCACGCGACTTCGAGTGCATGTTTGCTGGCAAGTTCATGAGAGAGCTGAAGCGTAGCCTGGAGCCAGGGCGCCATACCTGACGTGACATGCGAGGTGCACTGAGTTTTATGTGTGTGTGGAAGTGTGAAAGTGCATGCTGATGTGTTTTGTATTGTACCCTGTGTAACCTGCCAACATGACAAACAACTGTAAAAACCTCATTCGTGTGGATAGTTCATGCTTTAATACATACATACATACATACCAATGTTTCTCTGTTCTGTTCTCAGATCCCTCACCATTAATTTAGGGTAATAGTTCAGTAATTCACCTCCCTAGGTTAAGGTTCTTCTTGAGGTCCCCAATAGAAGAAGGGTTCTTCTTCTATTAGGGAATAGAAATCTTATATTATTCTATTCTTCTTCTATTACTGTCAGCTAACTGCTGGCAGTCAGCTGACAGTATCATTATGACAGACTGAAAAGTGTACCAGTAATACCAAAGCTGACATCTCATGTCACCAATAATAACTTAATCAAAGCTAACCTAACCTTACAGCAATTACTGTTGCAGGGACCCACGTATATAACGCTTCGCTCACATTCACTCTGCGCTGCAGCCTACCGGGGGGCTGTCGCTGGTCACCTCCCAGACTATCTCATAGACAAAACCAAACCCTACAGTGTAAAGAAGTTATGTGATGTATTTAGGCCTAGCCTATTAATAATAACAGCTTTGTTGGAAAAATATGGAAATGTTGCTGTGATGTCAAAATGTTGCTGATAAATGTATTTTTGGTGACGGCATAGCTTTGGTATTACTGGTACACTTTTCTGTCTGTCATAATAACACTCTCTACTTCTATTATGGACCGCAAGAACACCAAAAAATCGGGAGGTGAATTAGTGAACTATTACTGAATTTAGTTGAACAAAGCCTTCTTCAAGCTACTCATATCTGTCACAGAAGCGATTGGCAACACAGTGGTTCTAGCCTGAATTCATCACTTGGTAACTTCGATATTGGCATTTTAAGTTAGGTCTGCAAGCATACCCTAATATGGACATAAACGATATATTTATTCACAGATCTATTTTGTTATCTGCTCCCCTCAGTTTGCCCAACTTATATACGCTGAAAACTAAACAGCGAACAAAAACAAAAAGGGAATACCTTCCTCCCTCAGATAAACTCAATCGTCTCTACCCTACCTCCAACGGCCGTCGGGAGCTAAGAATAGCTAGCGGGTAAGAAGCTTTAAAACCAAACACACAAAGTAATTGCGTCTCCCTCCGTCTCCCTCCAGCCAGATTAACACACCGTGTTTCAAACCAAGGTCATGTAAACTCAGGGGTGTCAAGCTAACTTTGGCACATGACGTCACTCGGGCGTGAAGGATTTCCTTCACGGTTTAAATGAATAGCGCAAAACCAGTTCTGATAATGGTATAGGGACACTGGACATGGACAGAGTGCGTATTTCAGTTTCTCGCTATGTAATTGCCACCGGCTAGTACTTAGGGAGACATAACCATAAGTCAGTCAAAAATATAGATATTGTTTTGAAATTCGGTTTGGGATCGTCCATACTTGCAGGCGCGCACACAAGGGGGGGGGGGGCACACGGACCCGTGCCCCCCTTACGAAATTCGGGGCTCCTCTGAGGAGGCCCCGTGGGGCCCCTCTGAGGCGGCTCCGTGGGCCTCTGTTTGGTTGTAATTTTTGTTTGGCACATTTTGTGGCGATGAACTGGGCTGGCTCACCGCCCGGCAGCTGTACGAACTTCAATCCCTCAATCTTCTTCACAAAATTCGCACCACCGGGGAACCACAGGCTCTCGCTTCCCGGCTTTCGACAAACTCTGAGTTTCGATCTAGAAGCACACGCCAGGACGCTGATTTGGCCCTCCCGCGCGTGAGAACCGAAGCCGGTAAGAGACGCTTTGTATACAGTGTAGCGCAGCGCCACAACGCGTTGCCGCCGGACCTGCGTGAGGCGTCTTTACCATCTTTTAAACGTCAGCTCGGTGATCTTTTACATGGTGTATGATAGGTGTCGTGTATGTTTATGTCGGTCGCTGTGTGAATGTGTGTATGATCATGGAGTGTATTTTAGTTTTTGTATGCATGTTGCTAGGTGTCGTTTCTAACATGTCTCTACCTTTTAACCATGACGCGACACTCAGAATAGCCGTTTTATGCCTCGGAGAGTGTTTTACTGTCAATACATACATACATACATTTGTGGGAATTTTCTGAGAAAAAAAACAATTGTAACAAAAATTGGGTGTCAAAAACTGAAACTTTCAAAATCCGATATAGCCATTTTGAAGTCCTGTTTGGCACGCGGACCCATGCGGCGTTCTCCCTTACGAAATGTTATGATGCCACCGACCCACCCTATGAGGGTGGGGCCCCTGTCCGGTTGTATTTTTTACAAATCAAAAGTGCTTTTTTTCATCCGAAGGGGCCCACCGCAAAAATATAGAAAGCGAAGTTATCGCGAAAATGTGTAATGGGTCGAAGCTCTAGGGAGAAAAAGGATCAATATATAAAATAAAACGAAGTCATACGTGTACCTCTTACAGAGACGCACACAGGGGAGGGGGCACACGGGCCCGTGCCCTCCCCCCTTACGAAATTCGGGGCCCCTCTGAGGCGGCCTCGTGAGGCCCCTCTGAGGCGGCTCCGTGAGGCCCCTCTGAGGCGGCCCCGTGGGGGCCCCTCTGAGGCTGTCCCGTGGGGCCACTCTGATGCGGCCCCGTAGGGCCCCTCGGAGGCTGCCCCATGGGGGTTCCTCTGAGGCTGCCCAGTGGGCCCCTTTTTGGTTGTATTTTTAAAAAAATAAAAATCAGGATTTTTTTTACAAATGAAAGTAAAAGTCTTAATTTTTTTTATTTTCATCCGAAGAGCCCAGAGGCAAGGGGGACACACTGGCCCACGTGCCTCCCCCTTATGAAATGCGGGGCCCCTCTAATGGTGGGACCCCTGTCCGGTTGTATTTTTTATAAGAAGAAAAATCGAATGTGTTTTTCCACAAATGAAGTGAGTTTTGTTTTCATCTTAGCACATTACGACTGTCCGCCGCGGCCCGTGACGTAATGCGCCAATGTGCATCCGTGAATTCATTCAAGCGTGCGTTCGGTATCTGGAAATTGTTTTCCTTTGGATATTCTCCGCTGGATAATTATCGCCGATAATTTCCCTTCTGCGCCCCCTCCTCGCCGAAGGCGCGGAAGAGCCTCGTAAGCAGACCAATTTCCGCGCCGAAGGCGCGGAAATAGACATGCTTACGGGGTTGGATATCTGACATTTGCTACACTCAGACCAGGAGCCGCCCTCAGGCTAGGTGCCGCCCCTGACCAGGTGCCGCCTTCAGGTCATGTGCCGCCCTCAGGCCATGTGCCGCCCTCAAGCCAGGTTCCACCCCCAGTCCAGATGCCGCCCCCTGGTCAGGTGTCACCTTCAACCCAGGTGCCGCTCTCAGGGCAGGTGCCGCCCTCAGGACAGGTCCCGTCCTCAGGTCACGTACCGCGTTCTGGCGGGGCACCGCCCTCGGGTCAGATGCCGCCCTCATGCCAGTTGCCTCCCCCTAGCCAGTTGCCTCCCCCTAGCCATGTGCCGCTACCTAGCCATGTGCTGCTCTATGACCAGGTGACGGCGCCCCTCCGGCCAGTGAGGACACCCCTCCGGCCAGTGACGGCGCTTTTGCGGCCAGTGACGGCATCCCCTGTCATAGACGGCGCCCCTCCGGCCAGTGACGGTGCCCCTCCGGCTAATGACGGCGCCCCTCTGACCAGTGACGGCCCCTTTCCGGCCAGTGACGGCGCCCCACCGGCAAATGACGGCGCCCCTCCGCGGCCAGTGACTGCACCCCTCCAGCCAATGACGGCGCCCCTCCGGCCAGTGACGGCAACCCACCGGCAAATGACGGCGACCCTCCGGCCAGTGACTGCGCCCCTCCACCCAATGACGGCGCCCCGCTGTTCAGTGACGGCGCCCCTCCGTCTAATGACGGCGCCCATCTGACCAGTGACAGCGCCCCTTCGGCTAGTGACGGCCCCCATCTGGCCAGTGATGGCACTCCTCCGGCCAGTGACGCCACTCTTGCGGGCAGTGACGACGCCCCATCTGCCAGTTACGGTGCCCCTTCGGTCAATGGGCACAGGCAATGGCGGCACGCTTCCGGCCAGTGACGGCGCCCCTCCGGCCAGTGACCGCTGGAGGTGCGAGGCTCTCTCAGGCGTCGACAATCGCCCTCTCAGACCAGCCTGGGATCCGCTCAGGCATGGCAAGGGTTCTGTCAGGCCTAGAAGAAATCATCTAAGGGTCCCTCATGCCGCACTAGGGCCCCTTAGGCCGACAGGGGCCCGCTCAATCCGACCGAGCTCTCCTTCAGGCCGATCGAGGTCCTCTCAAGCCGACCGAGGACCGCTCAGGTTGACTGGGCCCATCAGGCCGACCAAGTTCCCCTTCGGGGCGCCGGAGGATCCCCTCAACCCGACCGTGGGCCTCTCACGCCAACCAAAGACCCCTCAGACGGAACATAAGGGCCCACATGCTGACAAAGGGTCTCCTCAGGCTGACAAAGGGCTCCCTCAGACCTGGGGCTCCTCAGACCGAGTGATGGCCCTGAAGCCGACCCTTTGTGAATGTCTACGCACGCCACTGAGTGTCACTCATGGGAGACAAGAAAAACAATAGTTTCTGTGATGATGTTCCTTCAATTGAGGTAGAATGAGTTTATCACTCCGGACGGGGCAGGGGCTGCCCTAAATGACTTTCCCGCTAAAAAAAAGTTGTATGCCGAGACGGGGAAGCTCCTGGACTTACGGTGAACGGTCTATCCTCGTGCTGTCAGCTAAAGCTGAGCGCATATTTGTATTTGGTTCAAACCTTACGTTTGCATGCGTTTCGCGCCGACACCATGGTGTCGGCGCACTTCGCTAAGCAGAGCTGTTTGCATGGACCATATCCGATCGCGCAATATTTGCTGACAAGAGGAATTTAAAGTCATGGATTTACGTGTCACAAACTTTCGGCACGGTCCTTCCGCGCATTGACTTCATCTTACTCAGGCCGCTGCCACCGAGGCAGGTCATCCCAGTCAAGGGTAAGTAGGACGAGTAAGCACGAGTCGCGGCGCCAGCCCCATGCATCAACTCGAACATCTCTCCCTGCCAACTCTTCTTGGTGCAAGAAGAAGTCAGGCGTGCGCGATTGTCAAATGCGCTACGCAGGCACGTAGCCAGAATTTTTATCAGGGAGCGGGGGGGCCACCCGGTAGTAACAAAAATCGCTCCTCAGCCATATCTTGTTGACTGGGGAGGGGGTGGGGTAGGGTCGGGTTGTCACAGAATCTCATTTTATCTAGTGCGCATGTATTTTGCTCGGGGGGGGGGGGGGGCATGCCCCCCGTGCCGCCCCCCCCCCCCCCCCCTGGCTACGTCCCTGGCCCTACGGGAAGGACTTCAACAAGCACCGCAACGACGTGGCTACGATGGAATTTGGACGAGAGGCGCCTCTTCGTCCGTGGAAGATGGAAGCATCCGCATCTGATGGAAGTGCTAGACAATAATGTCTACCACTTCCATCAGAGATATATTCAGGCAGAGTGTGTCGTGTGTCGTGTGTCGTGCATCGTGCATCGTGCATCGTGCATCGTGCATCGTGCATCGTGCATCGTGCATGCTGTGCCGCGTTTGTTGGCCGCCCGCCCCGTGTGTACTGACCGCCCGCCGAGACTGTACCTTGTCGGAGGCTGTATAGGACAGAGGCTGTACGGGGCGGGGCTACCGGCGGCAGCCATGCTTCCCGCTCTCTTGACTGGTGGGGCTCGGGGCGTTGGACGTTCGTTTTGCGCGCGCTTGTAATACAAGCTATTTCGGCATCAATATGCCTGGAGACGAAGTGTCGGCGAGCAGTGCGAGTGGAGACTCGACTGCTAGTGCTCGTGGACTCGACGTGCGTGTCATCGCCGAGTATGATGGCAGCGGCGATGTGGTGGAGTGGTGGACGCGCGCGGAGCTGCTGTGCAAGCATCGTGGCGCAGACCTCAGCGAGGTGCTTCCCCTGCGCCTCACCGGTGGAGCCTTCTCGGTGTGGGCGCAGCTGTCGACCGCGGACCGCGGCTCTCTGGAAGCGGTGCAGTGCGCTCTCTTCGCGGCGTTCGCCTTAGACAGTCTCGCCGCCTATGACGCCTTCGTCGGCCGTCGTCTTCAGGCGGGAGAGTCTGCCGACGTCTACTTGGCGGACCTGCGACGGCTGGCGGAGCTGTTTGGTGGCGTGCCTGACCGCGTTCTGTCCTGTGCGTTCGTGAATGGTCTACCGGACTCCGTGAGGCAAGTGATCCGGGCAGGTTCGCGCGCCGAGGCTCTGGACCTCCCAAGTGTCGTTGCTCGTGCGCGCGCCGTCCTGAGTGACGACCGCGTCGCGGCGGCGGCGGCGGCGACGGCAGCGCCGCCACGCGGCGGAGAGGGAAGCCGCGCCGGAATGCTGGGCCCGGCGGGGGCGGCGGCGCGCGCCCCGAGGCGCCCGCGTCCGCGCCGGTGCTGGACGTGCGGTCAGGTGGGTCACCTGGCGGCCAGCTACCCGGAGGGAAACGGCGCGGGAAACGGTGCGTCAGCGCCAGCGCCGTTTCCCGCGCAGTGAGGGGAGCGCTGCCGGTGGTTCGACTGCTGCTGAACGGACGACCCTGTGACGTGCTCATCGACACGGGATGCACGCACAACCTCGCCTTCGCGGCCAATGGGCGTGGACATGATTCTCGGAATGTCTGGCGTCACAGCCCTCGGTGGGGTGAGCGTGCGAGGGCCGACGGACGTCAGGATCGAGGCGTTCGCCGGCGGAGCACTGGCGCGCCTACCGGCGGCCGGCGGAGCGGAGTCGCGACCGGGTGGCACCGAGCAGGCCGCGGCGCGCCTGGCCGCCGCCGGCACGACAGCCGGAGGAGCGGAGGCGCGGCTGGGCGGCACCGAGCAGGCCGCGGCGCGCCTGGCCGCCGCCGGCACGACGACCGGAGGAGCGGGGGCGCGGCCGGGCGGCGCCGAGCAGGCCGCGGCGCGCCTGGCCGCGGCGCGCCTGGCCGCCGCCGGCACGGCGGCAGATCGGCGGGATGCCGCGCCAGTGGCCGGAACGGGCGAGACCTCGGAGCTGACGGTCGACGCCAAGGACTTCACGGCGAGGTTCGACGGCGGCACGCGATCTTGGACAGTGGCCTGGAAGTGGGCGGACGGCGTCGGGCCGGACTGTTTGACAAACCGCGTGGCCGAGTACCGGGTGCCCTCCTCAGTGCGTCAGGAGTACGATGAGGAGCTCGAGATGTGGCTGACGAACGGCTGGCTGCGGCCATATGACGAGGAGGAGGACGGCCCTCCGCGCGGTCTCGTGCCCCTGATGGCCGTTCCTCAGGCCAAAAGGGTGCGCCCGGTGCTGGACATGCGAGAATTGAACGGACACGTCGCCGCGTACACTGCCGACGCGGACGTGTGCGCCGACCGTTTGCGGAAGTGGCGCCGCCACGGTCGTCGTGTGGCCGTCGTGGACCTGCATCGGGCGTACCTCCAGCTTCGTCTCGACCGAGGCTTGTGGCCGTATCAGACGGTTATCATTCGCGGTCAGCGGTTCTGCCTGACCCGACTTGAATTTGGTCTCAATGTGGCGCCAGCGGTGATGAAGGCCGTGGTGAAGATCGTCATGGCGCAGGACGCGGACGTGCAGCGGGCAGTCTGTCCCTACGTAGACGACCTGCTGGTGGACGAGGACGTACTCAGTGCCGAACGTGTAGTGGAGCACTTTGGTCGCTTCGGGCTCGACTGCAAACCGCCGGCGCGCGCAGGAGACGGTGCTCGGATGCTCGGGCTTCACGTTCAGCGCGTGGCGGGTGAGCTGCAGTGGTGTCGAGACAGCGCCGTCCCCGGGCCGCCGGACCGCGTGACGCGCCGTGCGGTGTTCGCCTGGTGCGGCAGGCTGGTGGCCCACCTCCCCGTCTGCGGCTGGCTGCGGCCCGCCGCCGCCTGGCTGAAGCGGCGTGCCAACGCAGTCACGCGCGGCTGGGACGACGTGACGGCTGACGCCACACTGCGGGACCAGATCTCGCACGTGCTCGGCCGGCTGTTGGCCGCGGACCCAGCACGCGGCCAGTGGTGCTGGATCGGGGACCGGGAGACCGTCTGGACGGATGCCAGCTCGATCGCGGCTGGCGTCGTCATAGAGACGCCGGGCGGCGGTGTGATGGAGGACGCCTGCTGGCTTCGGCCCAGCGACGCCGCAGCAACCCACATCAACATGGCGGAGCTGGATGCCGCTGTGCGCGGGGTGAACCTGGCCGTGGCCTGGGGAGTGAGTGATATCGACTTGCGAACAGACTCGGCTGCAGTGCATCGCTGGGTCGATGACGCGCTGAGCGGCCGCGCCCGTCTGCGGACGCGAGCGGCCGGCGAGATGCTCATCAGGCGTCGCGTCGATCTCGTTCGGCAGCTGGCCGAGGAACTGCAGCTCAAGATAACCATCACGCTGGTTCGCTCTGCGGAAAACCTCGCCGATGCGCTGACGCGAGTGCCGAAGGTGTGGCTGCGTGACTCGAGGGGAGCCGACGATGAAGACGCGGGGGGAGCCGACGATGAAGCCGTGAGGTCGGCTGCCCGCGACGGGGCGGTGGCCGGCGCCGGTGTGTCACAGGCCGTCACCGGTCCTGATGTGGCTCTTCAGTCGTCGGTCGAGTCTGTGCACGAGCGAGCGGGTCATCCTGGCGTCCGCCGGACACTATTCTTCGCGCGACGTGATGTGTCCCGTGACGTTGCCAGAGCGCTGGTGCGTGCGGTCGTGGAGAGGTGTGATGTGTGCCGCGCGATCGACCCGGCGCCAGTGCGGTGGCGGCACGGCTCGCTGGGTGTGGCGGCAACCAGGGAGCGCGTCGCGATGGACGTAACCCATCATCAGGGGCGGAACTATCTCTCAGTCATTGACTGCGGACCGTCGCGGTTCACCGTCTGGCGCCCGCTGGGCCGTGCCGACGCGACTGAGGTCGTTGGCCAGCTGGAGCAGGTGTTCCTAGAGCGCGGCGCACCGGCCGAGATCCTAACGGACAACGATACCGTGTTCCGGGGCCGACGACTCGCCTCGTTCGCGGCGCGGTGGGGGATCACGCTGCGGTTCCGCGCCGCGCATGAACCGGGCGGCAACGGCGTAGTGGAACGCTGCCACAGAACGATAAAGGTGATAGCAGCGAGGAGGCGGTGCCCGGTGACGGAAGCCGTCCACCTGTATAACATCACGCCTCGCGAGGGTCTGACGGCGGAGACTGCGCCCGCGGCGGGAATCTACCGCTACGCAGTGAGAGACTGTGTCCGGCCAGCGCAAGTGGGAGGCCACGCCCACGAGGACGGCGAACCTCAGCATCCACCGGCGCCCCCGCCCGACGGCGCGCGGTTCCTGGTCGGTGATCGGGTATGGATGCGGCGCCGCGGCACTCGCTGCACCGAGACGTCGCGACGCGGGACTGTGACAGGCGTGGTCTCGCAGCAGGTCCTAGAAGTGGACGGAGTGCCGTGGCACGTCCGCAGCTTACGACCACGGTACGAGGCGGCGTCGGACGGCGACAGTGACGAGGCGGCATCGGACGGCGACAGTGACGAGTCGCTGCCGTTGTTCGTGGGGCGCCAGCCGGCTGTGCAGCGGAGGGAGGACGGCACGGCGGACGGGGCGGCGTCTCCGGGCCAGAGGGACGCGGCTTCGCCGATAGCGGACGGACCGGCCGAGACGGCCAGCGATTCCCGGTCCCGTCGCGGCGAACGGGCGCGACGACCGCCGCCGCCTTGTCGCTGCTGCACGGACCCAGTCGCGTGACTTCGCGTTCGGTTTGTTTTGTGGGTGATTTGCTCGATGTGAAGGGTGATTGATCGTCGCGTGATTCTTAAGGATCAGGAGGGAGTGTGTCGTGTGTCGTGCATCGTGCATCGTGCATCGTGCATGCTGTGCCGCGTTTGTTGGCCGCCCGCCCCGTGTGTACTGACCGCCCGCCGAGACTGTACCTTGTCGGAGGCTATATAGGACAGAGGCTGTACGGGGCGGGGCTACCGGCGGCAGCCAGGCTTCCCGCTCTCTTGACTGGTGGGGCTCGGGGCGTTGGACGTTCGTTTTGCGCGCGCTTCTAATACACAGAGATAGGGCTAGGTAGATTTCGGCAGGTCAGAGAGGAGAGAGAGAGGGGGGTATATTTCGGCAGACCAGAGAGAGGTGAATGACCTAACCGTGACAGAATTAGTCACATCCACGATCGCACTCAAATATACGTGCTGCTGACGAAAATGCGTGCTACTGACGGACGGCATACCTACATGTGAGAGTGCTATACAAATAAATTCAGTATCTTTTTTAAAATACATTTATAATTTTGCTTTTTCGAAGAAAAAGAAACTGCAAATGAGTAAGCGTAAGATAATTTATTTTTTTTGCAGGAAAATGTAGTTGATTAATTAACCTTTAACGCCCCTCTAGGCCCATGGCGTCCCCTTTGACGGCGAAAATGCCGCCCCTGGGTCAGCCGCCCACCCCATTCGGAAAAATCCTAGATCCGCTCCTGGGTATGTTTGAAGAAACGTCGCCCCAATTTCCCGGAAAAAAATGTGCCCCTATGCCCTGCTCCCCCCCCCCCCCCCCACCCCTTGAAAAATCCTGGATCCGCCCCTGGAAGAGAGTTGTGGCTCTCATTGTATTTTAGTTATGTGAATCGTCAGATTGTGTTTTGCCACATCAGTCCTCGTCTTACTTATTTATAAATGCATTCATTAGAAGTGGTCGTGTGTCTTTTCTCAGGGGAAGTGACGGACAAATTCGCATATACGATGATAATATTTCATACAACATATTGACGATATTAATCAGGATAATTTATAAATCAGCACTGCACCACCATTCACGATGCACTAATGTCGTGTTCACCCACCACCCGAAGTTGGTGTTGGTGTTGTTCGTGTTTTTGGTGTTTTTGGTGGTGTTGGTGGTGTCGGTGGCCAGGTATGCAACAATGTTTGTTCGATAATTTCGTACGCGGCGTTTTCGCTAATTAGTGCATTGTCAATGGAGAAATCGTCCGTTTTTGCACGCGGCGCCACGAACAAACGGCGGTGGGCGGTGAGCGGTGGGCGGAGACAGTCGCTGCCGTTGTTAGGAGACAGTCGCTGCCTGTATCCCTAACAACGACAACAACACCAACCAACAACCCTCACAACACCCACAACACCCACAACACCCATTAGCCTAACCACACCAACACCATCAACATCATCAACATCAACATCAGGGCCACTTTTTTGTCATGCCGTGTTTGGCTGACGTCATGTCGTGTTTGACTGACGCTCATGTCGTGTTTGACTGACGTCATGTCGTGTTTAAACCTAACGTCATGTCGTGTTTGACTAACGTCATGTCGTATTTGACTGACGTCATGTGGTGTTTGAATGATGTCATGCGTTGACTGAGTCCCCCGTGGTTTGACTGATGTCATGTCGTGTTTGACTAACGTCATGTCGTGGTTTGACTGACGTCATGTCGTGTTTGACTGAACGTCATGTCCGTGTTTGACTGAACGTCATGTCGTGTTTGACTAGACGTCAGTCGTGTTCGACCGTCATGTCGTGTTTGACTGACGTCCATGTCGTGTTTAACTGACGTCATGTCGTGTTTGAATGATGGCATCCGTGGTTGACTGATGTCATGTCGTGTTTGACTGACGTCATGTCGTGTTTGACTGACGTCATGTCGTGTTTGACTAACGTCAATGTCGTGTTTGGACTGACGTCATGTCGTGTTTGACTGACGTCATGTCGTGTTTGACTAACGTCATGTGTTCGACTGACGTACATGTCGTGTTTGACTGACGTCATGTCGAGTTTGACTAACGTCATGTCGTGTTTGACTGACGTCATGTCGTGTTTGACTGACATCGGTCGAAATTAACATATGACTTCTTTTGAAATAACATATTAGCGATTTTTACTTAAAAAAATATGAATCAATTGAAATGCAAACGGAGAAAACATTGAGTTTTTAAGGGAAATAATCACCTTTTGATCTATTTTCTGCATTATATTATGCAACATGTATGGTATTAAATTGATCGAGCCTAAATTTACAAATGAAATCACAACTTTTCTATTTCAAAATTATTATTTTTGGAAATTTAAAAAAGTACATATACTTCTTTCGGGAGTTCATGATCGGTGTTTTCCCTTCACTATTGGGAGCGCGACCGGCGACATATCTGGGCGCTTTTGTTTAAAACTGCTCAACGTTGAATACCTATCGTTGAATTACCTCTCAACAAATCGCATACAGTAAATACGTTGTCAATGAATCACGGTTTTCCTGAAATATTTAATGATTGATTATGGGGAAAACGGTTCAAATAAATGTTTCATGTGTGCATTGTAATGTATTGAATACATGTATGTTGCATAATTCATGGGAAACACATCAAATTTATTTTAAATTATAAAAAAAAATTAGTCGAGAACACTAAATAGGTCACCGTCCGGGGCCAAACTAAACTGCCCGAATTTACAATACACTTTTTCAAATGCTTGTTGATTGTTCAAACAAGTTCGGTACATTACACATTCGCAAAAGATGGAGTGCAGGAAAACATATTGCATACCTTCATGATAAATAGCAATGCGTATGCAGGCTAATTTTAGCTCGGACAGTGAATTCGTTGCTGAGGTTCTTACTGAGTACCGACTGTTATAACTTATAAGCGTGGAACGCTTATCAATTTTAACCCCTCACCCTGACGGGGGGCTGACAGCAACCCCCCCCCCCCCCCCCCCCCTCCCCCCTGAGGTTCTTATTGAATAACTTTGTACACGTGCCGGGCGCATATTGCTGACATTTTCAGTAGCTGAGTAGTGAGGTTACAACAACGCATCCTATCAAAATGTGAAGTGTATATGACTATTTGATCGTGACCTATGACCTTTTCGTCAAGGTCATGTCAGCCCCCAAAGGGTCATTGACCTGACCCCCAAGGTCACCAGTTGACCTAGATAGCTCAGAAATTCGGATGCCTTTGTATTTTCCTTATGACAGGCAACATGTTACTTTTTACGTTGTTCTCTCTATCTCATCCGCCGTTCGGAAGTTATACTAAGCGTCCCTGTACATGTTGCTGTAATTCGCAAACGAATAGCAATTATCATCTATGGTGACGATTTCCGTGACCTAACTCACCTAAGAGGTCGTTAACTGGCCCGGACCTAAAAATCGATATATTGCCAGATAGCTAATACAACGACCAACATTTTGACGCTAACCACATCGTTTTATACTCATAACTTTGTTAATGACGACGGACAGAGGAATATCGCTATTTTTGACGTGGTCGATCTTAGGTCATTCACTTGACCTGGAAGGTCACCCGTTTACCTTAAACCTACAAATTGCATACTGTTAGATTCCCCTCATGACAGTCAACATGCTGGTTCTTACCGCATTCCTCTATGTTGCTTGGTTTGGAAGTTAACAGGGGGGCTGTCAGCCCCCCCCCCCCCGTAGGGCGAAGGTGAGAAAAGGTCCCCCGTAGGGCGAAGGTTAACTTGAAATAACTTCTGGTAGGGACATTTTAAGCAAAATGTTATTGCATGTACTTATAGGTTGAGTGCTTCTTCCCATTTCAAGTTTTAACTCCATTTTTATGAGAAAAAAAGGTCATTATTTCCCTTTAAGTCCAATGTCAACATATGTGGGTCAATGTGGAACCACCAGTGTACCTCAAAAGAATAAGTTCGCCGTTTGGGCTCACGATGATCCAGCAGTATTTAATCCCTTCCGTGCAACCAAAGCAATACAATGTTAGAAAGTTTATTGAACTAAACACCAACCTGAAATATGTTACCGTGGCATGGGAACTCCCATCATTAATTCGACTATCCACGAGAGACTGTTCAAGATTCATGTCTGCCTGTCTTTTAAGACAATGTGTATTGTTCGATAAGCGAAAACTACATCAAATATAAGTAAAATGATCTGTTTTACTTAGCCCATCATCTGAGTGACACAGTTACAGTCTTCACCGATAGCCATGCTCCTTTTCTCCATGTTCCGCCTTCATTGGCCACCATCACATCTGCGCGGCCACCTCCTGAGGACCTGCATCACCTCATGTGAAAACCTCCTGGCGTCTTCCTCCCCTGACTCGACCGCGCATGAAGTTCAGGTCGTAGCAGAGTCGGCCCCCCCACTGACTGGAAGCAGTGGCTGCCGAACGAATGCTCCATGGTCGGATGAGCTCGGAACGTGCGGTGCAGCTCCACGGCTCTCACATGCTTCGTCTTCGGGAAAACAGCGTCAAGCGAGGCCCATGTTGTTGATGTTGTACACCACGATGCTTTCGCGAGGAGGGCTCCTGCGGCTTCTTCATCGCTCTGATCTTTTCCAGGGTTATGAAGCGCATGGATTGCTTCATCACCAAGAGCGGCAGCTGGTGCTCTAGCTGGTCGCTGAGGCGGTCGCCGATGCGTCTCGACAGCTGCCAGAAGTCGCTGGCGTCGGTGCCGTCGACGCGCACGTTGGCGAAACGTCGCGCTGACGGCTGAGAGCTGCAGGTTGCGGGCCGCAGGCAGGTAGCGACGAGCGTTCACCACGCCACATGGTTGGCAGCGTGACGGTCTTTGACGCCTCCGAGGGCGCCGCGGAGCCAGAGCAGGAGCCGGCCAGCAGCCGCGAGCCGGCCAGGCTGACGGCAGCAGACAACGCTGCGTTCATGGTGACCCCCTGGCGGCGACACATCGCCCGCAGACGCTCAGACTCGGCTGTGACAGCACCTCCGGCAGCATCTGGGTCCAGTAGCTTTCCGCCGGTAGGTCGGGGTCGAATGGAGCCACGAATCGCTCGAGGAACGGTGCTGTCGCCGACGGAGGAATAGGCCCAGTGATTGGAGGATGTTGCGCACCAGCCCAGGGCTCAGTTTGAGAGGCTCCGCTTGCATATGCTCGTCCACGCAGGGGGAGACGGGCGCTGGGTTGGAGACATCCGGCTCACCGCCACTCGCCAGACGGTCCAGATTCTCCAGCAGCTGACCCAGGAGCAGGGCCGTTACTGGTGCCATCTGTGATGGTGTGACAGACGGAGAAGTACAGCACGGGCGCGGTGAGATGGCGCTGCTGTCCACTCGGCCGGGTTTGGCGGGGCGGTGCATCAGAGTGGCCCTTCCACAGCGGCCCGGCGGCGGTGTCGACGGTCTGCTGCTCGCGCAGCTGGCGGGTGGTGCTCGGCCAGCCAGTCGCCGGAAGGTGGCAGCACCGTCAGAGGAACGTCCCGGACACGGCCCGGCCACCAGGTGGCCAGCGCCATCTATCTCCTCCACCCGTGCACGCAGCAGCGGGAACTGCCTGAGAACAAGAGCCGGGATCAACTACTGTCAGCGCCTGACCGACTGAGGCCCTGGTTTTCGACGCCACCTCTCGGAAACATCACGTGCTACTGAACGTTTGCTGTAGACGTTCCGTACCATACTTGCCACTATTTTTTACCGGCATAATGTTAATACAAAGTGTTTACATGCACGACACTTTTCGCTAACCCGAAATTCATAAAGTCAATTGCAGCCCTGATAGTCTGTCAGCCGGTCGTTGGTTGTTCTTTGTTTTTAACCTTTTAACCATTGGCGGATCCAGGGGGCCAAGGGCCCATGCCCCCCCCCCCCCCCCCCTCAAATCGCCTGAAATCGGCGCAAAATTGACACATTTCCTGATGAAGGAAGAACAAATATAAGCAACAAGCAAATTTATTTTATATACAAAGGAAAGTTTGTTTTAAAATCAGTTATCAATCCATAAGCAAGGCGAAATCCCATGAGGTTTCAGAATTGTGGTAGATTTTATTCGGATTTGCCCCTCCCCCCCCCCCCCCCCCCCCAAATAAAAAGAAGCTCAGCATGGTTAGAAAGTACCTTTGAAGAGCCTCCAGCATGGTTGAAACGTACCTTTGCAGAGCC
>JAXIVJ010018040.1:0-24444 GCA_036785665.1 Chirona hameri | reverse complement strand
ATATATATATATATATATATATAAAATAAAACCAAACAGGTGCCCAGCCCCTGCGGGGCCGCCTCAGGGGCCCCGCATTTTATACAGGGACACGGACCCGTGTGCCCCCCCCCCCCCCCTTGTGTGCTCCTCTGATCACAAGACAGGGCTGCATGGGAGCGGATGAGACCAGGACGCCTGGATTTGACACGCAGCATCACCAGCGGAATGATAGTACTGCTCGCCACCTCCGACTGCTGTTTCCCATATAGCGTTCAGCGGCCGGGGAGGCTGGGAGAAGTTTCCATTTTCACAACCAGTACATCACAGCAAAACAGATCTGGTAATTTACATCTGCTGCGACGGAAAGATGAAAGAGTTGCTGCATTTCATTTGCGTACCCATTTCGAGTGAAGGAGAGAAACAAACAGGAGCGGAAGGAATTCAATGTCGAAACCCTTCATTAGAATAAGCCCAAACAAAATCACCTAGAATGGCAGCGAGCCTTACGTAAGCATCTCACGTAATCATCATCAGCTCAGTTGAATTCTCATTACTCATAAATTATTTGATGTGTTTGTGTATCCCGTGCGATTGGCTATGAATTGAGACAAACATTTGTGCAAAGTTAGCTATATGACGGAAAACAGTGGAGTTCCAGTTGATTGCAGCGTTCACTGAAACCAGAACGTACCGAGCTCGCCGACGAAGCTGAGCCGCAGGGCACGGCATTGGATGCCTCCGAGCTCGATCATCTGGTTGGTGCTGAACGGGAATGCCTCGTTGCTCAGGTCAGTCGCGGTCAGGCTCTGCAGGATAGCGCGGCTGCGGACGAGATTGGCGGCATGACACAGTTTTCCCGAGTGTTGTTCCCACACTAACCTAACCTAACCCACACTGCGACACCTAATTAAGCTGCACGTGCTTGCTTTCGCTGCCAGCATTTACACAGAGATGACTCATAAGTGATAGCAATAACATCAATTCGAAGAAGTCAAGGCCCGACAAATTACGGAAGTTACATATAACGGATCGGCGCATGGTCCGACTGGCGCCTCACCTGTTGGGTCCCTGGACAGAGAGCAGACCCATGTCTTCCGTCCGGTCCGTCAGGGTGACGTTCAGGTCCTGGTCCTGGATGGCCGTGGCCATGTGGGCCCGCACGTGCTCGGCGAAACCTCCACCCACGGCCACGTAGAAGCCGCGACCCTGGAAAAGGCGCCCGCCAAGTCAGTACAGCTGTTACAAACTGTTACAAACTGAAGTCAGTACAGCTGTTACAAACCAACGTCATGTTACAAACCAACCAGCAGCCAGCGTCATGTCTGATAAAATAACGATGCAAACAAGAGCATCACAATCGATCAATTTCAGTGTTGCTCAGCTTCGTGTAACGGTTTACGAGTTTTAAACGCTGGGAACCACTGCTTTCAGAAACAGCATGCATGTCTACTTATATTCCTGTTCCTAGATGGCAGTAGTAGTAAACGCCTGAAGTAATGCTGTACCGCATAGCTTGAAGCCGGGAACTGGTCTGTACAATGGACAAATGGACAATGGACTGCACAAATTTCACCTTACATTTCGCTTAAATCAAGCGAAATGCAAGGTGAAAAACAAGCCGACGAACACAGTTGAATCGGTTTGTTTCACTAAAACCTTCACTTCCAGATCTGAGGTAAAACAAAAACATTCCGGGTACAATTACTAGAGTGTTGTGTGCCAGACGCAGTAGACGACTGTCGACTCCCGGGGGTGAAGCAACTCCACCCAGTGCCAGGAAAAGTTGACACTTATATTTGCAGCACGTTTCCTGGATGGTATTTTTATCAACTATTCTCCTTGGTCGGATTTAATCATACTTTCTAGGACCAAGAATAAATGAAGACCCTAGTTTTTAACTTTCAAAGAACTTCTGTTCTCTCATCAAAGTACGAGTCTAAACAAGCGTGTGTGTGCTTTAGCAGCGTCTCTGTGCAGTGCTGAAGTCAAACAAAAAGTAAACGCAAAGCAGAATCAGAGGCAAAATAACATTTTCTTTAATTATTTTGGGTGAAAACCTGAGATAACGGTGTTCATCTGTCATTTCTCTGGCATTAGCGAATTATCGCGAGTGGCTCGCACGTAATATGCAGGGCATCAGCAATCTGTCAAATTAGTCCAATATTTGCCGAAAATTACTATATAACTTTCAGTGGTGTTCGGCATATTCTCGTGTTTTGGGCGAGCCCTTGCCTTACTAACACTCCACCAGTGCGTGTTTGTATGCACTGGATGTTATGATGCCTTACCAACACTCCACTCGTGCGTGTTTGTATGCACTGGATGTTATGATGCCTTACTAACACTCCACTCGTGCGTGTTTGTATGCACTGGATGTTATGATGCCTTACTAACACTCCACTCGTGCGTGTTTGTATGCACTGGATGTTATGATGCCTTCCTAACACTCCACTCGTGCGTGTTTGTATGCACTGGATGTTATGATGCCTTCCTAACACTCCACTCGTGCGTGTTTGTATGCACTGGATGTTATGATGCTTATTGACACGCGCCCAAACCAGTGCTGCTTGCGAACACACAAAACAGGTCTGAATACTGGCATAGTTTGACTGACATAGAATAGCACTGACATAGTTTGCTCTGAGACACAGGCCAGTGATCCTCTCATATAACCCGTAAAGGTCAACTACCCACAAGTAAACGAGCCAAAGGCTGCTACGCCGCACATAAACTCTGAGCATCTCAGTAATTTCTAACATTCACTTGAGTAAATCATAACATTCCCTTGTAATGACACAAGGGAATGTTAGAAAATGAATACATTCCCAAACTGCACATAATTGCCGTTTCTTTGTGTCATGGGACTCCCCTCAGATTTATGATGGTCGAACCCAGAGCAACAGAGGGACATTAGGGCCGAGCATTGCTAGATAGAAGGCCGCACCTCAATCTTCCCAGCTGCACGTCTGTAATGCACCGCTGTAATTGACTAGTGGCTCGCCGCAATCCCATTGGAGCCTGGCCGCTGCAATGCGATCATCATTGATTGCACGCACAGCCAGCGGCCCACAGCTACGTGGGAGATAGAAGATTACAAATGTATAACTGCCGGGGCTCGCTGGGAGGATTTCCAGTTTGTCAGAATAATCCGGAAAGCGTTATGATCGCAATATCTTGATACATAATTATGCTCGTATACCAGATGCAGATACATTCATAAAGAATGCATCACACATTGTGTTTCGTCATGGCATTTCTTAGATGAAGTAGCATCCATTCGATATTCGAAATTCTTCATGCGAGCTCTCTCGATATCCATATATCGGTATGTACAATACATATTTTTCTTTACGAAATATAAAAGTAGATTACACTTTAGATTGCTGTTTCGATACTGCTACACCAAAAGCTTGAGCTGGGGCATTCCACGACAAATCGACGCAAAATAATTAAATTTGACACCCTCATATTAGTGAACATTCTGAAAATGGATTTATAGGGTAATCTCGGACGCTGAAGCCAGCTGTGACAATCTTTTTTTGCAGACCAACGGTCACCGAGTTATAGCCTCGGGCATTTTTAACCCGGCATTGACTGGGGTCTCAGCAGAACGCCATTGACAGGTGGGAGGGGGGGGGGGGCGTTAAACGCCCCCTGGTTATCTTCCGAACCAATGATCGCAGAGAGACGCACAAGGCGGCAACCGAAAGCTCTCAATGAGACCAATATAAAGCATGCTCAAAAATGTTAAAGTGAGGTCAAATATCAGGTCACGGTTAGGTCAAAGATCAAAATCGGCGTAGTTGAGTTTATGGGCCATACTTTCCATCCAAAGCCTTCGATTGCGACCAATTTCACCCAAAGTGCTGCCAAAGATATGATACATATCCCGCATGAGCTAAAGTGAGATTGTTGGCCAAGGTCAAGGTCAAGGTCAGGTCACAAAAGGTCACTATGCTCAAAATATCTACGAAAGTCATGCAACACATGTTTTATGAGTTATTTTCCAAGAATAATTCGATAGTGATAGTCCTTTTACCACCTGACTTCATTTACGTGAAGTAAATGTCAATTTCAGGTCAAGTTCAGGTCACCGAAGGTCAAATGTGTAAAATGATAAATCTAAACAAAAAAGGCATGTTATTAGACCAGTTTTGTCTCAGAAATGAAATACAGTGGTGACATTTATTTGTCTATATCTAGTCAATAAAAGCCAAAAAACGCAATTTCAAAATATGACGTCATGAGGTACCCATACTTTAGATGTCATAAGTCAGTCAAAAATGCAGATATCAGTTTGAAATTTGGTTTGGTAGTTGCCTAGGCATGGTTCTCTGACATATCTTCCGGATTTTTTAAATAATATTTTGGAAATTTTTTATTTTGTGATAACTTGTCCCCCCAAAAAGTTTTTGAGTTTTTCGTCGGAGTTAAAAACTAACATTTTCACAAATTCAAGAAGGCTAGCTTGTAGCCGTTGCAATTTGCTATCTTACGGAGTTTTTCGATTGGATTTTTCTTCAAATGTGGCATTTGTACGGCCTGGAAAAGTTTAGCTGATTTTGGTGTACAACTCGTGTGTAGTGACGTCACTAAATTCTCTATAACTCGAGAAAAAAATCGACGAAATTTCTTCATTTTTTCACACAAAACGTAACATGATATATAAGAAGGTACTCGAAGTTTCAGGTTGATAGCGCTATTATTTTTTTCAGCTATTGCTAAAATTCATCAGGGGGGCGTTAAACGCCCCCCCCCCGGTCAATGGCGGGTTAAGAGGTCATGTTGTAAGACCATCTTTGATCGCCTGTAGCTTGTCAATGAACAGCACGAACGTAATATTCGTAACGTAATATATAAAAATATGGTTGAGCTCGCAATGATGTGAGGAAACTTTTGGTAATTTCGGATTTTCTAAATTGTTTTTGACCCCGTGACCTCGTGGCCTAGTTTGCCAAGAAATACCCTGATCTGTGGCACCTCAAAATTGTTTTTGTTGTTGTCTGAAGCAAAACCAGTCTTTATGATTATTCTTTAAAACAAAAATGTAAACAAGCGTTTTGCCTATAAAAAGTACTTTTAAGCTTCGCAAAAACTCCGGTAGGCGGCGCTGCGAGACACACATCTGTGTATCTTCGGACTGGGTAGAGATATCGAGATGCAATAAACAACCGTAGATAGGTCTAAGTATTCTGAGAGGAAAATGTAAGAATACTTTTGTGATCTGAGGCCAAAGTCAAGGTCGTATATAAGGTCAAATATTGCAGGTAGCGCTTTGAGCACATGTATGTGTATCTCTGGACTGGGTAGAGATATCGAGATGCGGAAAACGACAGTGGATACGTCTAAGTATTCTGAGATGAAAATTTGAGGATACTTTTGTGATCTGAGGTCAAAGTTAAGGTCATATTTAAAGTCAAATATTGACATTGCGACCTTAAATATGACATTGACTTTCACCTCAGATCACATAAGTATTTGTAGATTTTCGTCTTAGAATACTTAGACCTGTCCCCTGTCGTTTACCGCATCTCGATATCTCTACCCAGTCCAGAGATACACATACATGTGCTCAAAGCGCTACATGCAATATTTTACCTTAAATACGACCTTGACCTTGACCTCAGATCACAAAAGTATTCGTAAATTTTCTTCTCAGAATACTTAGACCTATTCACTGTCGTTTACTGCATCTCGATACCTGCCCAGTCCGAGGATACACATATATGTTCACAGCGCCGCCTACCGGAGTTTTTGCGAAGCTCAAAAATACTCTTTATAGGCAAAACGTCTTTTTATACTTTTTGTAAATTTGCTCTCTCTTTCTCATAAATACTGATTTGGATTATGACAAAAATGCAAATTTTGAGGTGCCACAGATCAAGATATTTCATGGAAAACTAGGTCACGAGATTACGGGGCAAAGAAAACGAAATTTTCAAAAGTTTCCTCGCATCGGTGCGAGCTCAACCATATGTAATTATATTACCTTCGTGCTGTTTGTTGACAAGCTACAGGCGATCAAAGATGGCCTTACAACATGACCTCTCAAAAATGCGCGAGGCTATAACTCGGTGACCGTTGATCTGAAAAAAAGATTGTCACAGCTGGCTTTATCGCCCGACATAACCCTATAAACCCATTTTCAGAATTTTAACAAATATGAGGGTGTCATCAAGCCTTGGTCGTTTTGTCGTGGAATGCCTCAGCCGCCAAACAACACAGCATAATGGTGTTCGGCATATTCTCGTGTTTTGGGTGAGCCCTTTTCTTACTGACATAGTTTAGCCCTTGCCGTATTGACAACAATGTCCGGTGTTGCATCGTTAACAGGGCACAAGACAACAAGAGTGAAGTACCTGCCGACTTCAGAGATGACAAGATGAGATACGAAATAGATGCTGGCGACTTTTCATCCTCTTTTCGGCTTTGCTGTCTCCTGAGATATCATCAGTCAAGTGAAGTTGTCAACTTCACATGTTTGGTGACGGATTAGTCTTCACTCAAGGGAAATACTTTATTTCTAGTCATTTTTTAGTCGGGGTCTTTAATCGGTGCGAGCAGTGAGGGTAGTCGTGCACAATAAATAACTTGGAACGCATTGTTTTCATTTTTCAACGGCATTGTCAACGGCTGCCTTTGCATTGTTTTCATTTTCTACCATAACCCACAACAAACAAAAATCCACTTAAAATATGATATGAATGCTGGTCAAAATAATTTGTGCCGAGCAGCGTGGTTTCAGCCATTCCTCGTTGATAAAGGAGTAAGTGGCAGTCTGCCCGCGGCACCAGAGGTCAGAGGTCAGTCTTCCCGCATCACCAGAGGTCAGAAGTCAGTCTGCCCCGCGGCACCAGAGGTCAGTCTGCCCCGCGGCACCAGAGGTCAGAGGTCATTCTTCCCCGCGACACCAGAGGTCAGAGGTCAGTCTGCCCCGCGGCACCAGAGGTCAAAGGTCAGTCTTCCCCGCGGCACCAGAGGTCAGATGTCAGTCTGCCCCGCGGCACCAGAGGTTAGAGGTCAGTCTGATCCGCAGCACCAGAGGTCAGTCTGCCCCGCGGCACCAGAGGTCAGAGGTCAGTCTGCCCCGCAGCACCAGATGTCAGATGTCAGTCTGCCCCGCGGCACCATAGGTCAGTCTGTCCCGCGACACCAGAGGTCAGAGGTCAGTCTGCCCCGCGGCGCCAGAGGTCAGAGTTCAGACTGCCCCGCGGCACCAGAGGACAGAGGTCAGACTGCCCCGCGGCACCAGAGGTCAGAGGTCAGTCTGCCCCGCAGCACCAGAGGTCAGAGGTCAGTCTGCCCCGCAGCACCAGAGGTCAGATGTCAGTCTACCCCGCAGCACCAGAGGTCAGAGGTCAGTCTGCCCCGCAGCACCAGAGGTCAGATGTCAGTCTTCCCCGCAGCACCAGAGATCAGAAGTCAGTCTTCCCCGCAGCACCAGAGGTCAGAGGTCAGTCTGCCCCGGGGAACTATCCCCGTCGGAGATGGTTCCCCGGTGACCGGTAATGTCTGAACCGCAACCATTGTGCCCCGTTCTCCCTCCGTGCGCAGCCTCAATGGCAGACTGCGCCCCGCTGACTACCCGGCTAACGTGCCACGCAGGCTCAACACACCCGAGGAGGTAGCTGACCCGGACAGTGTGGGACAGCTGACCCGGACAGTGGGGGGCAGCTGACCCGGACAGTGGGGGGCAGCTGACCCGGACAGTGTGGGGAAACTGACCCGGACAGTGTGGGGAAGCTGACCCGGACAGTGTAGGGCAGCTGACCCGGACAGTGTGGGGCAGCTGACCGGGACAGTGTGGGGCAGCTGACCGGGACAGTGTAGGGCAGCTGACCGGGACAGTGTGGGGCAGCTGACCCGGACAGTGTGGGGCAGCTGACCGGGACAGTGTAGGGCAGCTGACCGGGACAGTGTGGGGCAGCTGACCCGGACAGTGTGGGGCAGCTGACCGGGACAGTGGGGGGCAGCTGACCCGGACAGTGTGGGGAAACTGACCCGGACAGTGGGGGGGCAGCTGACCCGGACAGTGTGGGGCAGCTGACCCGGACAGTGTGGGGCAGCTGACCGGGACAGTGTGGGGCAGCTGACCGGGACAGTGTAGGGCAGCTGACCGGGACAGTGTGGGGCAGCTGACCGGGACAGTGTGGGGCAGCTGACCCGGACAGTGTGGGGCAGCTGACCGGGACAGTGTAGGGCAGCTGACCGGGGCAGTGGAGAGCCGGTGATCAGCAGGTGAATGTGGTGGGGTCAGCTTTAGACTAGTCTGTTCCAGCAGCATACTAGTCTTATGATGAGACAACCTCGGGCCGGCTGTGTGGGGAGCAGAACAAACTCATGTTGAAGCGCGTCGTCCAGCGGTCGATGCCTTGCAGCCATTGCAGCGATAAATAAAACTAGTTTCAAAGTCGGCGGTGGCTCAGACACGAGATTCATCCGCGCGTTAACTCGATATGGTGGCCATTCAGACGGCAACTAACACGGCTCGGTCTTTCTGTTTCACATAGAGAGAGAGAGAGAGAGAGAGGCAGACTGAGCGGAGAGCGATCGCTGAGTTTGGTCAAAACGAAGTTTATTGTCCAGAAAAACGACTTTGCCGTGCAGTGTCGGTTATCAGATCCAGTCCGGAACAGAGCGGATCCAGTGCTGGTTATCAGATCCAGTCCGGAACAGAGCGGATCCAGTGCCGGTTAACAGATCCAGTCCGGAACAGAGCGGATCCAGTGCTGGTTATCAGATCCAGTCCGGAACAGAGCGGATCCAGTGCCGGTTATCAGATCCAGTCCGGAACAGAGCGGATCCAGTGCTGGTTATCAGATCCAATCCGGAACAGAGCGGATCCAGTGCTGGTTATCAGATCCAGTCCCGAACAGAGCGGATCCAGTGCTGGTTATCAGAACCAGTCCGGAACAGAGCGGATCCAGTGCTGGTTATCAGATCCAGTCCGGAACAGAGCGGATCCAGTGCTGGTTATCAGATCCAGTCCGGAACAGAGCGGATCCAGTGCTGGTTATCAGATCCAGTCCGGAACAGAGCGGATCCAGTGCCGGTTAACAGATCCAGTCCGGAACAGAGCGGATCCAGTGCCAGTTAACAGATCCAGTCCCGAACAGAGCGGATCCAGTGCTGGTTATCAGATCCAGTCCGGAAGATAGCGGATCCAGTGCCGGTTATCGGAAGTCGAGCCGACGCACCTCCAGTCTACGATCAGCTGTAACCCTCAGGGGTGGTAAAGTGTTCTGTCTGTATGGATAAGGGCGGGGACAAAATGCTCCTTCTCGTGAAGTACTCGGGGCCAAAATGCCAGTAAAATCATTACTATGTCATTCCTGTGAAAATTTACTAAGCGATCATGTCCTTAGAAATACTGATCGTGAAAACCACTTCAGATGTATTATTCACTTAATCATCATATTCATCACGTCAGTATGTATGTATGTAGATTGTACATTTACATTTGTACAATTAGCAGTTGCGTTTCAGCTCTTGATTGCCAATAATTTAGTTTCACCCATATTTCCGACGAAAGAAAGTCCGGACAGTTGATTCCTCGGGGCCGGGGCCGGTGTACTTGTGCATTTTCAATGGTGTCCGACTGTCAGGACAGTGGGCTTCACTGTTTTGGGACTTTCGAAAACTAAAAGGGCTAGAAAGACGCGGAAAAAGGCGTTCGAAAGCTATCGACAAGAACATTTGAAGGTACTCAGATATTTTTCCTCAAGTCAATATTGATGTCACCAGAGGTCATTAAATGTCAGATTTGCCAGTTTTAGGACTTCGCTACAGAAACCCCCAGATATCACAGGAACTATGATAGCTAGGAACAAACGAAAAACAAAACAATGAAAAGCTCTTGAAAAATCCAATCACTAAGGTGTCCTCAGATTTTAGCTCAGGTCAATAGTTTAGGCTCCAGAGCTCAAGTGTCAAAAAGGCTATTAAAAACCAGTTTATCACGAAAAGTTTCTTACCTAATAACGACAAGGCAATAATGTTGACGCCATCGTGTTTCTCTCGTCAAGGTGCTTCGACTCATATTAGTGTTGACCAGGTTAGGTCAACTTAAAACTGTGACCTCAGGTCAAGGCCAAGTGGTGACCCAAGTAGGTCAGGTTGCATTTGGGAAGACGTGCGCGATGATATAAACACATTGGTGTCGGTTTCACTTCTATATCGTCATTATGTGGATAGTTATTGACAAACAACTGCTGGTGACCTCGGATGACCTCGGCTGACCTTGTAGGTGTCACTGAACAAAAATGGCGCCTAGGTCATCAATAATGGCCTATAATAGTATGATCCATAAGGAATTAGACTGCTATCTTGCGTATCCTTGGAATAGGAAGCATTTGAATATTTCCCCATTGGCTTATGATAGGGAGGTCATGAAATTGACCCGACCTTAGGTCGCTGATATTAAAAATCCAAGATACACGAATTGTAGATATTTATGACCTTATGAAATCCTGTAAGTGCAAAACTGATCATCCAAAAAATGTGACTGAGGTACGACCACAAGTTTATTTTGGAGGTGGGGTCATGTGACCTAGTCTGGTGACTTGACCTGAGATGACCCGAGGCATTATTTTTTACATAATTTGAAAAATTGATGCCCAAACAGCTGTGCCAAAAACGGCGGCGCTGCGCGTCGCCGTTTTCTCGCTATCCGCGAAAAACCTGAAGGGGTTATTTACCCCCCCCCCTCCCGGCACGGCGCAGGTTAAAATATAGGGATGGTGTGAGCATGCAGCCAGGTGTTGGGTATTTATGTGAAGTAAAGAATTACCCCAGCTGTGCTGGGGTCATTTTTGTATGGGCCCCTTTTGGTCGGGACCACTCAAAGCACTTTTACCCGCCCTGGTAGCCCTGTGCCGTAGGGGCTGCCGGGCCGACGAGTCAGACTGCCGGGCCGACGAGTCAGACTGCCGGGCCGACGAGTCAGACTGCCGGGCCGACGAGTCAGACTCCTTTGTTTCCTGTCACTGCATCACCGCCATCACCGCGGTGATCGGTGACCATCACCGCGAGCTCCCGGCTGGAGAGAGCCGCCAGAGAACAGTGGGGCGCAATTTACGCCGTGTCTCGCCATGCCCATCGCTGTGATGTAGGAGGCGAGACAAGTCGGCAGGGGCAGGTGATGCTGCAGAGATGGCCGGCCCAGCTTGACGGTGCTCCACACACTTCACAGAGGAAGCGTCCCACAGTGGTCCACACTTCACAGAGGAAGCGTCCCACAGTGGTCCACACTTCACAGAGGAAGCGTCCCACAGTGGTCCACACTTCACAGAGGAAGCGTCCCACAGTGGTCCACACTTCACAGAGGAAGCGTCCCACAGTGGTCCACACTTCACAGAGGAAGCGTGCCACAGTGGTCCACTGACACTTCACAGAGGAAGCGTCCCACAGTGGTCCACTGACTCGCAAGGTACAGTGTCTGTCTCACTCAGTGTCTGTCTCATAACTGCTCGCAAGGTACAGTGTCTGTCTCACTCAGTGTCTGTCTCATAACTGCTCGCAAGGTACAGTGTCTGTCTCACTCAGTGTCTGTCTCATAACTGCTCGCAAGGTACAGTGTCTGTCTCACTCAGTGTCTGTCTCATAACTGCTCGCAAGGTACAGTGTCTGTCTCACTCAGTGTCTGTCTCACTCAGTGTCTGTCTCACTCAGTGTCTGTCTCACTCAGTGTCTGTCTCATAACTGCTCGCAAGGTACAGTGTCTGTCTCACTCAGTGTCTGTCTCACTCAGTGTCTGTCTCACTCAGTGTCTGTCTCACTCAGTGTCTGTCTCATAACTGCTCGCAAGGTACAGTGTCTGTCTCACTCAGTGTCTGTCTCACTCAGTGTCTGTCTCACTCAGTGTCTGTCTCACTCAGTGTCTGTCTCACTCAGTGCCTGTCTCATAACTGCTCGCAAGGTACAGTGTCTGTCTCACTCAGTGTCTGTCTCACTCAGTGTCTGTCTCACTCAGTGTCTGTCTCACTCAGTGTCTGTCTCATAACTGCTCGCAAGGTACAGTGTCTGTCTCACTCAGTGTCTGTCTCACTCAGTGTCTGTCTCACTCAGTGTCTGTCTCACTCAGTGTCTGTCTCACTCAGTGTCTGTCTCACTCAGTGTCTGTCTCACTCAGTGTCTGTCTCACTCAGTGTCTGTCTCACTCAGTGTCTGTCTCACTCAGTGTCTGTCTCACTCAGTGTCTGTCTCACTCAGTGTCTGTCTCATAACTGCTCGCAAGGTACAGTGTCTGTCTCACTCAGTGTCTGTCTCATAACTGCTCGCAAGGTACAGTGTCTGTCTCACTCAGTGTCTGTCTCATAACTGCTCGCAAGGTACAGTGTCTGTCTCACTCAGTGTCTGTCTCATAACTGCTCGCAAGGTACAGTGTCTGTCTCACTCAGTGTCTGTCTCACTCAGTGTCTGTCTCACTCAGTGTCTGTCTCACTCAGTGTCTGTCTCATAACTGCTCGCAAGTATAGTGTAAGTGCCGTTAGCAGGAGTCTAGTTGTATGCTGATTATTGATTATTTATAAATGTTCCAGGGCAATGTTCATTCAAGTGGAATATATGCATGGAATACCAATAATTATGAGCACCTATGCCAGTACAAATTACCCTTGGTCAGTTTGCACGTGGCAATACTCCCTTAACAGCTAGAAAATCGTTCAACCTAATGCTCATAGCCATTGACAATCGCTGCTCAGCGATTCACGATAACTATCCCTCCACGGTATTTTTAGATCACTACACGCCGAAAAGTTCGCCCTCATTGACTGGCTATAATCGATGATCGATTAGGACTGCCGTGCGTCCTACTCAGTGCCGCCAGCACCTGTCTAAGTTGGGTCATTGTGTGCCCGGCGTCTGACATCACTGGTCGTACGGTGTGGGTGCGTTAGGGACCTGCTCACACGCCAGACGCAGCTTAGCCTTGCAGCCTGGTGTTGGATATAAGTGACCACACCAGCGGCTTACCCCCGTGACTGTGTGTCAGACAACCACTTCCACGAGGCGAATGGCGTGGAAACGACGGAACGGCAGAAGTCGGAGCTTCCGGTCAGTTGGATGATTATAAAGTGACTGGCTAATGGGAACACTCTCCCGGGTTACACCAGCTTGAAGGCATGTAATATCCCGGCCTAAGACTAACGTCTTAGGCCGGGATTCATTCATCTCATAATAACGAGCATGGAAGAGCACAGTTGATTATGCCTTCTGCCTAGGTTTATGGCCTAGATCAAGTCACGTCTAGGTTGATATACGTAAGGAAACTTTTGACATTACTTAAAGGGAAATAATGACCTTTTTACACATAAAAATGGAGTTAGCACTTGAAATGGGAAGAAGCACTCAACTTATAAGTAAATCCAATCACATTTTGCATAAAATGTCCCTAGCCGAAGTTATGATAAGCGTTCCACGCTTATAACGGTTGGTACTCCGCAAGTACTCGGTAGCGAATTCACTGTCCGAGCTACAATTAGCCTCCCTACGCATTGTTATTTATCATGAAGGTATTTAATATGTTTCCTGCACTCTATCTTTTGCGAATATGTATCAAATGTGTATGAACAATCAACAAGCATTTGGCAAAAGTGCATTGAAATCGGCAGTTTAGTTTGGCCCCGGACGGCGACCTATTTAGTGTTCTCGACTCATTAAAAAATGGGATGTTTTTCCCATGAAGTTTCAACATACAGGTATGCAATATATTACAATGCACATATGACACACTTATAGCATTTCAGAAAACCGTGATGCATTCGGCGGATTAACTTGGCCCCCTACGACGACGTATTTAGTATATGCGATTTGAGAGGTAATTCAACGAGAAGTATTTAACGTTGAACAGATTGAAACAAAAGTGCCCGATATGTCGCGCTCCCAATAGTGAAGGGAAGGGAAAACACCGATCATGAACTCAGAGAGATGCATATGAACTTGTTTTTTTATTTAAAAAAAATCGAAATAAAAAAGTTGTGATTTGATTTTTAAAATGAGACTCGATCAATTTAATACCATACATGTTGCATAAGATAATGCAGAAAAATAGATCAAAAGGTCATTATTTCCCTTTAACCCAACTTTATGTTATTTTTGTTCGGCCCTTTCTTTAGGCTCAGAATGTTGTAGCATCATGCCATTGTTTCTTTGTTGATGTTACGTGTTCTCTGTTTGTGTCTGTTCTTATAATACACCCATATTACAGACGAAAAGATCCCCCAATCCCGACACACATGTTGATAGGCAGTTTTATGCTACCATTAATTAAGCCAACAGAAACTTTATTTGTGATAATTAATTAGTTCTTAGAAGTTTTTTCGTTACCCGGGCACCAATTAGCTCTTTTTATCAGGCAATAGGATCGATCGACATAGCAACATATGTGTCACAGTTGATTCGCTCATCCCAGTCAGTGACAAAACGAGGCAGCTGGGCATAATATTCACTATAGATTGGCCCGATTCCCGACCTAATCCTCGCGTCAAAGGCCGGGCTAACCAATAGCACAATCCGAATCCATGATCGCTCGATTTGACATGCGTCCAACGTCGCATCGGCGCTGAATGGAAACGAACTTACGATTCAGTTCGAGTCGGCCATCAATTCGGTTCGCGACGCGCGGTGGAAGCAGGTCGAAGGTGAGGTTTGGAGTTGGATCTGTACCCGCATAGTGTACAGGGTGGTCCAAAAGTCGGGCAACAACTAGGTATGTAACTTTTGTATGTAACATGTCATCCTGCAATGAGGCACCGCATCTGTTAATATGTTGCCTGGCTTATGGACTGCCTTGCAATGTGTAGGGGTGGGCACTTGGGCGGTGAAGGGGTCCAAGCAGTAGTGGGTATAAGGCCAGAAGGAGATGGAAGCCCGGTCGCATTCAAGATGTGGGTGGTAGCGGCCCTTGGTGAATGCTTCGGAGTGCGGACCACTATCCTCGGACCGAAAGACCACTACCGCAGGACCAGAGGACCACTGTCCCCAGACAGGAGGACCAATATTGTGGGACCAGAGGACCACTGTCCCTCAGACAAGAGGATCAATATTGCGGGACCAGAGGACCACTGTCCCCCAGACAGGAGGACCAATATTGCGGGACCAGAGGACCACTGTCCCCCAGACAGGAGGACCAATATTGCGGGACCAGAGGACCACTGTCCCCCAGACAGGAGGACCAATATTGCGGGACCAGAGGACCACTGTCCCCCAGACAGGAGGACCAATATTGCGGGACCAGAGGACCACTGTCCCCCAGACAGGAGGACCAATATTGCGGGACCAGAGGACCACTGCCCCAGGACCGACGGACCACTGACCTTGAAGGCGGGATCGCACGGACCACCCTCTCCGGACTCCAGCACACTGACGGTGAGATCCGACTCGATGCCGCCCCGGTTGTTCAGCATACAGGTGTACACTGAAACCAGAAAACAGAGGTGGATGTCGAAACCAAATAGCATACATGTGGTGTACAATACATCAAGACAAAACAGGTTACACTGAAACTACACTGAACTTAATGTCAATAACACTGCCGATACACTCAGAAACCAAACCATCCAAAGTCATCGTGATCGCTGTGTATGATGTAGCACAGTGGTTCTTAGCGTCAACGGTATAGTTACCCCCTTTTCATGATCAGAATTACTGTTACTCCTTACTCCTAACTCCTTCATTGCGCAGACCGCAGTTCTCGTTTTCTAGCTATGCGGTACAGCATAACTTCAGGCTTACTACTGGTGCCATCTAGGGGCAATAATATAAGCAGACATGAGTGGTGTTGCTCTTAGTCTAAAACAGTGGGTTCCAGCGAATAACAATACGTAAACCTTAGCACACATCTGAGCATTAATTGGTGTAAATGCTCTTTACGATAAGGTGGTGTCAGTGAAACAGAAGCTGGGATAGATATATTTATTTACGATAAGGTGGTGGCAGTGAAACAGAAGCTGGGATAGATGTATTTATTTACGATAAGGTGGTGGCAGTGAAACAGAAGCTGGGATAGATGTATTTATTTACGATAAGGTGGTGTCAGTGAAACAGAAGCTGGGATAGATGTATTTATTTACGATAAGGTGGTGTCAGTGAAACAGAAGCTTGGATAGATGTATTTATTTACGATAAGGTGGTGTCAGTGAAACAGAAGCTGGGATAGATGTATTTATTTACGATAAGGTGGTGTCAGTGAAACAGAAGCTGGGATAGATGTATTTATTTACGATAAGGTGGTGGCAGTGAAACAGAAGCTGGGATAGATGTATTTATTTACGATATTGTGGTGGCAGTGAAACAGAAGCTGGGATAGATGTATTTATTTACGATAAGGTGGTGGCAGTGAAACAGAAGCTGGGATAGATGTATTTATTTACGATATTGTGGTGGCAGTGAAACAGAAGCTGGAATAGATGTATTTATTTACGATAAGGTGGTGGCAGTGAAACAGAAGCTGGGATAGATGTATTTATTTACGATATTGTGGTGGCAGTGAAACAGAAGCTGGGATAGATGTATTTATTTACGATATTGTGGTGGCAGTGAAACAGAAGCTGGGATAGATGTATTTATTTACGATAAGGTGGTGGCAGTGAAACAGAAGCTGGGATAGATGTATTTATTTACGATATTGTGGTGGCAGTGAAACAGAAGCTGGGATAGATGTATTTATTTACGATAAGGTGGTGGCAGTGAAACAGAAGCTGGGATAGATGTATTTATTTACGATATTGTGGTGGCAGTGAAACAGAAGCTGGGATAGATGTATTTATTTACGATATTGTGGTGGCAGTGAAACAGAAGCTGGGATAGATGTATTTATTTACGATAAGGTGGTGGCAGTGAAACAGAAGCTGGGATAGATGTATTTATTTACGATAAGGTGGTGGCAGTGAAACAGAAGCTGGGATAGATGTATTTCTTTACGATAAGGTGGTGGCAGTGAAACAGAAGCTGGGATAGATGTATTTCTTTACGATAAGGTGGTGGCAGTGAAACAGAAGCTGGGATAGATGTATTTATTTACGATATTGTGGTGGCAGTGAAACAGAAGCTGGGATAGATGTATTTCTTTACGATAAGGTGGTGGCAGTGAAACAGAAGCTGGGATAGATGTATTTCTTTACGATAAGGTGGTGGCAGTGAAACAGAAGCTGGGATAGATGTATTTCTTTACGATAAGGTGGTGGCAGTGAAACAGAAGCTGGGATAGATGTATTTCTTTACGATAAGGTGGTGGCAGTGAAACAGAAGCTGGGATAGATGTATTTCTTTACGATAAGGTGGTGGCAGTGAAACAGAAGCTGGGATAGATGTATTTCTTTACGATAAGGTGGTGGCAGTGAAACAGAAGCTGGGATAGATGTATTTATTTACGATATTGTGGTGGCAGTGAAACAGAAGCTGGGATAGATGTATTTCTTTACGATAAGGTGGTGGCAGTGAAACAGAAGCTGGGATAGATGTATTTCTTTACGATAAGGTGGTGGCAGTGAAACAGAAGCTGGGATAGATGTATTTCTTTACGATAAGGTGGTGGCAGTGAAACAGAAGCTGGGATAGATGTATTTCTTTACGATAAGGTGGTGGCAGTGAAACAGAAGCTGGGATAGATGTATTTCTTTACGATAAGGTGGTGGCAGTGAAACAGAAGCTGGGATAGATGTATTTCTTTACGATAAGGTGGTGGCAGTGAAACAGAAGCTGGGATAGATGTATTTCTTTACGATAAGGTGGTGGCAGTGAAACAGAAGCTGGGATAGATGTATTTCTTTACGATAAGGTGGTGGCAGTGAAACAGAAGCTGGGATAGATGTATTTATTTACGATAAGGTGGTGGCAGTGAAACAGAAGCTGGGGTAGATGTGTTTATTTACGATAAGGTGGTGGCAGTGAAACAGAAGCTGGGATAGATGTATTTCTTTACGATAAGGTGGTGGCAGTGAAACAGAAGCTGGGATAGATGTATTTATTTACGATAAGGTGGTGGCAGTGAAACAGAAGCTGGGATAGATGTATTTACATTGTTCGCCATCAGCAAACGAATCGGCGGTAATTTCTCACTTAGCTGCTCAACAGCCATTACCCTGACCCGTAGACTTCATTACCCTCACCCGAAGACTTCATTACCCTCACCCGAAGACTTCATTACCCCAAGTTGGGTAATTACCTTATTGGAGAATCACTGGTGTAGGATAACCAAACTTACAGTAATATATCAAGACAAATACGCTGTCAAATGCATGCCAATGTGCATCGGCAGTGTTGAAGTCAGTACGAATGGTGAATTAAATCACCGAATTCCAGAACTAGAGGCGACAACGTGGAGCCAACAGCCTGGCGCCCATCATAGAGCGACACAATCGGCAGTCCTCCTGAGCTCGTTTGATTGCGATCCCTGGCCGACAGCCATATTAAAGACGACGCAAGCGATTCGACACGGGAAGGGTTTGGAATTCGCTGTCCTGGCTTCGTCGCTGATCACCGGGTGCCGGCTCAGCACAGGCCGCTGCTAATGATCGTCAGCGATAACAAGGTTAGCGCTGTGCGTAGGCGTAGGGATAGCTGTAAGCTGTTATCATGCAAGGTATTTTGGAGATCCAGTACTGGTTGTTCCAGTACATTCAGCAGTCCAGATGCAGTACTTCAGACCTATTGGATATCCAGATTATGCTGCACGTTCCTGGGATTACGGATCGCCTTGCAACTTCATTGAAGAGCATTATTTGAAATAATTAATACTTCCAACAACCATAGGATATACCTTGATTTAAATAGATAATGTCTGAGCGTCAAATTGAGCAGTATTTAGGATCATCTGCGCTGCGGTCTTTTTAAATTGACAAGCGCAGCTTATAAAGTGTTGGCTAAACAACAATTATTTCGAAATACCGTTTTGAACATTTTAAAGTAACACAAAACATGCGCATTTTACAATCCGTGTATGCACTGATCAGATGAACTTTGTGAATTTACCCTAGTCTGCGTTAGATGTCACCGTCTGCTCTTTTCGTCCACATTTGTAAATAATTATTACTTTAATTTGTTACACTTAAAACCTTCGGAAAAATGTTTGAGGAAAAATCGTTTGGTAATGGAGCACAGAATCAACTTGCAAATTTACTTTGTTTAAAATCCGGATCTTCAGACCTATCGCAACATCTGTGATCTGATTCGGGAGGGGGTGGGGGACTGAGGTTAAGCAATGGAGGTTAAGTGTAAGAACATGCCACCCACCGACGGAGCCCTCCGGCTTCTGCATGTCGTTGGAGAAGATCCAGTCGACAGCGGCCTGGGCGTCCGGGCCCGTGACGTAGTACTTGGCGAAGTAGCTCATGTTGAAGATGGCGGCGGCGGTGCGACACGCCAGACTCTCATCCCGGATCTGCGCAGACGGGTCAGGTCAGGTGAGGTCAGGTCAGGTCAGGTCAGGTCAGGTCAGGTCAAGTCAGGTCAGGTCGAGTCGGGTCGGGTCGGGTCGGGTCGGGTCGGGTCGGGTCGGGTCGGGTCGGGTCGGGTCGGGTCGGGTCGGGTCGGGTCGGGTCGGGTCGGGTCGGGTCGGATCGGGTCGGGTCGGGTCGGGTCGGGTCGGGTCAGGCCAGGCCAGGCCAGGTCAGGCCAGGCCAGGCCAGGTCAGGCCAGGTCAGGCCAGCGAGTTTACAGACCCCTACTTACAGTCAGCACGCCAAATTCTCATCCAACATCTGACAGGACGGGTCAGGTCAGTTCCGCTAGCTCGCTATTGACTGGGGTCTCAGCCGAACGCCATTGACTGGGGTCTCAGCCAAACGCCATTGACTGGGGGGGGGGGGGGGGGGGGATAACGCCCCACTCCCTGGTTATCTTCCGAACCAATGATCGCAACGAGACGAGCAAGGCGGCATTTTAAAGCTCTCAATGAGACGCATATAAAGCATACTCAATCACAATTTTCAAATTGAGGTCACATGTCAGGCCACGGTCAGGTCAAACGTCAAAATCGAGGTATTTGAGTGTATGGGCCATACTTTCGAACCAAGCCTTCGGTTGCGGCCATGATCACCCAAAGTGCTTTCGAAGGTATAATACACATCCCGCATGAGCTAAAGTGAGATTGTTGGCAAAGGTCAAGGTCAAGGTCAGGTCACAAATGGTCACTATGCGCACAAGATCTACGAACGTCATGCGACACATGTTTTATGGATTATTGTACACGTATAATTCGATAGTGATAGGCATTTTACCACCTGACCTCATGTAAGTAAAGTTAGTGTCAAGCTCAGGTCAAGGTCATGTCACAAAAGGTCAAACTTCGAAATTGGTCAATATAAATTAAAAGGCATGTGTCTGGACCAGTTGTGCCTCAGAAATTCAGTGGTGAAGTTCATTTGTTCGTAGTTGATCATTACAAACCATATGTTCTCTCAAACAAAATACGTCATGAGTTACGAATAATTTAGAAGTAACAAGTCAGTCAAGAATATTGATATTGTTTTGAAATTTGGTTTGGAGATTATCCATATGTGGTTATCTAATATACATTCTTTTTTTTATATCTTTGAAAACTTTGATTTTGTTCTGGAAAAAATAGTTTTTTTTTATTTTGGGGTGTCAAAAAACAAACTTTTCACAAATCTGAAATAGTCATTTTGTAGCCCTTGCCATTTGCTATCTTTTGATGTTTTGTTTTGCATATTGCTCAAAATACGGGCTTTGTAAGGTCTGTTAAAGTGTAGCTGATTTATAATTTAGAAGCCATAAGTCAGTCAAAAATGGTGATATTGTTTTGAAAAATGGCTTAGAGATTGCCCATATGTGGTTCTGTAATATATATTCTGTTTTTTTTTAATATCTTTGAAAACTTACGATGTCAAAAGCATAGGATCTAAAATATCAGTACAACTATGTAGGCAGAACTTTACTGCGATTTATTTGAACATAGGCGTAGGAACCAGGGCCTGGGGGACATGGCCCCTCACTTTCCGTTTTTTTTTCTTCTTCTGAAATAATTTCCTTTGCTTTGCGAGGAAAGTTTTGGTGGCAAAAGGTTCGCCAAGACGAGAAAATCCCAAATCCGCAACTAAATCTTGCATAGGGGTTGAGTTTCTCTTAAGACGAGGTTAAAGTTGCACTGGCCCCTCCCTCACTTTTGGTGACGTTCCTACATCCCTGTATTTGAACATGAGTTTTTAACTGACAAAAGAACGTTTAATAAAATGCGGAAAATTAACAGAAACTAGAAAACTGGTGCTAGCCGACAGTGGATATGCGAAGAATGCATAGCAAATTAGCATTAACATGTGAAGCCAGCTACATCGTATTTTCCAACTCATTTGCTGGAAAGGAGCCGCCATTGAAATGCATATTTCATAGGGTGATAAAAGCAAGTGTCAAGTCATATTTAATGTTTCAAGAGCTTCTATCAGTCAAACACACGCATTCTGTATCGCACAATTTGCACCATTATGTAGCATCAAATAACGTACCAAGAAACGCAGCGGCGCCGCAGTAACACTAACCACATTGTGGTGCGGAGGGAACTCGAACGAGTACTCCTTGCGCAGGTTGTCCGTGTACGTGTCATCCTCATTTATCGTCTTGTCGTAGGCGCCACGCCAGTCGTACTTGAGCGCCGGGGCCGGCTGGGCTTCAGGGGTGAACCAGCCTGGCCTCTCCCATCCCTGCCGCTCCTGGTACTGACACCCCTGCACCAGCAGCTCCTGCCGAACAGACAGACAGGGGAGGAGAAACGGTCAGACAGCTCCTGGCAACAATCGGACACGTGACGAGGAACAGCCTGACAGCTCTGATGAGGAACGACTTCGTCTAAAAAAAAATACTAAAATACCTAGAGCGTCTAAACTGTCAAATATGAATAAAGCGCAGTGCAAATACACGTATTACCATATACAATCACATCAGCAGAAGGCCATGTGCTCGAAGGATAACAGTGCCTCTTAACCCTCGCCCTACGGGGGGGGGGGGGGGGGTCCTAAAACGACCCCCCCTGATGTTTTTCTTGCATAACTTTTTAGACATGCGGCGCATTTTGCTGACATTTCCAGTATCTAAGTATACAACACTTATACGTATGCTGTAAAAAGTTCATTTAAATTGGTTGAGAAATTTGGGAAATAATGATGTCTTGATGACGTCATGTTGGTGGAAAAACGATAAAGGTTTGACAAATCGTAGAAAACAGAGTTTTGAAGCAAATTGCAAACACAATTATGCAAAGATATAAAATGTAATTTTCTTTGAAAGGTATTCTCGGATTTTCACAATTTGGGGTTTTTGACCCCAAAAATGAACAAAAACGGGAATTTTTTGGAAAAATCAACACAAAATCAAAATTTTCAAAGATGTAAAAAAAAAACAGAATATATGTGAGAGAAATGAGTATGGACAATACTGAAACCAAATTTCAAAGAAATCTCTCTATTTTTGACTGAGTGATGGCTCCCTAAGTGTAAGAAATTCATGACGTCATTTTTTTAATAACTTTTTTTTGACCAGATACGAATAAATAATTACCTTTTCTGTATTTATGAGACAAAACTGGTCTAGGAACATGCCTTTTTATTTACATTTATCAATTTCTTATTTTGAGGTTTGTTGACAGCAAAAATCGCTGTTCTAGACGTGGTCGATCGAGGTCATTCGCTTGACCTGGAAGGTCACTCGTTGAATTGAAACCTAAACATTGTATACCGTTAGATTCCAAACATGACAGGGAACATGTTGGTTCTTACTGCGCTGCTCTATGTTGCTTGGTTTGGAAGTTAACAGGGGGGTCTTTTTAGGACCCCCTCCCCCCGTAGGGCGAAGGTGAAAAAGCTCCGGTAGGGCGAGGGTTAATCTTCGTCTTCCCAGACGAAGTGCCTCTTACGCACTCCATACATCAGGTTCTACACACGCTCGCCAATGCCATGACATCAAAAAAGAGTCCCAGCCTGACCCCCAGGGCCTGGCACGACTTGACGCCCTGTTCAGATGACCTGGGGAGGCCTGAACCCCCTTCAGCGCCCCCACCCCGCACATTTTGGCCGGGCTGTGCGAAGCCGGTGCGGGAGGAGGAGGGGGAGGGGGGGGGGGGGGGGGAGCTCAGTTCAGTCGCCTGCCACCGCCACTCCCGACTGCTTTGTGAGCAGCTGCTCATGATCAATAGGCGGCGGAAACACGGCTCAGATTCGTGGCAAGAGGTCCCGACAGCAGACAGACAGACAGACAGACAGACAGACAGACAGACAGACAGACAGACAGACAGACAGACAGACAGACAGACAGACAGACAGACAGACAGACAGACAGACAGACAGACAGACAGACAGACAGACAGACAGACAGACAGACAGACAGACAGACAGACAGACAGACAGACAGACAGACAGACAGACAGACAGACAGACAGACAGACAGACAGACAGACAGACAGACAGACAGACAGACAGACAGACAGACAGACAGACAGACAGACAGACAGACAGACAGACAGACAGACAGACAGACAGACAGACAGACAGACAGACAGACAGACAGACAGACAGACAGACAGACAGACAGACAGACAGACAGACAGACAGACAGACAGACAGACAGACAGACAGACAGACAGACAGACAGACAGACAGACAGACAGACAGACAGACAGACAGATAGACAGACAGACAGACAGACAGACAGACAGACAGACAGACAGACAGACAGACAGACAGACAGACAGACAGACAGACAGACAGACAGACAGACAGACAGACAGACAGACAGACAGACAGACAGACAGACAGACAGACAGACAGACAGACAGACAGACAGACAGACAGACAGACATACAGACATGCAGACATGCAAACATGCAGACATACAGACATACAGACATGCAGACATGCAGACATGCAGACATACAGACATACATACATACAGACATACAGACATACATACATACAGACATACAGACATACAGACATACAGACATACAGACATACAGACATACAGACATACAGACATACAGACATACAGACATACAGACATACAGACATACAGACATACAGACATACAGACATGCAGACATACAGACATACAGACATACAGACATACAGACATACAGACATACAGACATACAGACATACAGACATACAGACATACAGACATACAGACATACAGACATACAGACAGACATACAGACATACAGACATACAGACATACAGACATACAGACAGACATACATACAGACAGACATACAGACAGACAGACAGACAGACATACAGTCATACAGACATACAGACATACAGACATACATAGACACAGACAGACAGACATACACAGACACAGACAGACATACACAGACACAGACACAGACACAGACAGACAGACATACAGACATACACAGACAGACAGACACAGACAGACAGACACAGACAGACAGACAGACAGACACAGACAGACAGACAGACAGACAGACAGACACAGACAGAGAGACAGACACAGACA
>JAXIVJ010018039.1:0-24450 GCA_036785665.1 Chirona hameri | reverse complement strand
TACTGATACTGATACTGATACTGATACTGATACTGATACTGATACTGATACTGATACTGATACTTGATACTGATACTGATACTGATACTGATACTGATACTGATACTGATACTGATACTGATACTGATACTGATACTGATACTGATACTGATACTGATACTGATACTGATACTGATACTGATACTGATACTGATACTGATACTGATACTGATACTGATACTGATACTGATACTGATACTGATACTGATACTGATACTGATACTGATACTGATTGATACTGATACTGATACTGATACTGATACTGATACTGATACTGATACTGATAACTGATTTACTGATACTGATACTGATACTGATACTGATACTGATACTGATACTGATACTGATACTGATACTGATACTGATACTGATACTGATACTGATACTGATACTGATACTGATACTGATACTGATACTGATACTGATACTGATACTGATACTGATACTGATACTGATACTGATACTGATACTGATACTGATACTGATACTGATACTGATACTGATACTGATACTGATACTGATACTGATACTGATACTGATACTGATACTGATACTGATACTGATACTGATACTGATACTGATACTGATACTGATACTGATACTGATACTGATACTGATACTGATACTGATACTGATACTGATACTGATACTGATACTGATACTGATACTGATACTGATACTGATACTGATACTGATACTGATACTGATACTGATACTGATACTGATACTGATACTGATACTGATACTGATACTGATACTGATACTGATACTGATACTGATACTGATACTGATACTGATACTGATACTGATACTGATACTGATACTGATACTGATACTGATACTGATACTGATACTGATACTGATACTGATACTGATACTGATACTGATACTGATACTGATACTGATACTGATACTGATACTGATACTGATACTGATACTGATACTGATACTGATACTGATACTGATACTGATACTGATACTGATACTGATACTGATACTGATACTGATACTGATACTGATACTGATACTGATACTGATACTGATACTGATACTGATACTGATACTGATACTGATACTGATACTGATACTGATACTGATACTGATACTGATACTGATACTGATACTGATACTGATACTGATACTGATACTGATACTGATACTGATACTGATACTGATACTGATACTGATACTGATACTGATACTGATACTGATACTGATACTGATACTGATACTGATACTGATACTGATACTGATACTGATACTGATACTGATACTGATACTGATACTGATACTGATACTGATACTGATACTGATACTGATACTGATACTGATACTGATACTGATACTGATACTGATACTGATACTGATACTGATACTGATACTGATACTGATACTGATACTGATACTGATACTGATACTGATACTGATACTGATACTGATACTGATACTGATACTGATACTGATACTGATACTGATACTGATACTGATACTGATACTGATACTGATACTGATACTGATACTGATGCTGATGCTGATGCTGATGCTGATGCTGATGCTGATGCTGATGCTGATGCTGATGCTGATGCTGATGCTGATGCTGATGCTGATGCTGATGCTGATGCTGATGCTGATGCTGATGCTGATGCTGATGCTGATGCTGATGCTGATGCTGATGCTGATGCTGATGCTGATGCTGATGCTGATGCTGATACTGATACTGATACTGATACTGATACTGATACTGATACTGATACTGATACTGATACTGATACTGATACTGATACTGATACTGATACTGATACTGATACTGATACTGATACTGATACTGATACTGATACTGATACTGATACTGATACTGATACTGATACTGATACTGATACTGATACTGATACTGATACTGATACTGATACTGATACTGATACTGATACTGATACTGATACTGATGCTGATGCTGATGCTGATGCTGATGCTGATGCTGATGCTGATGCTGATGCTGATGCTGATGCTGATGCTGATGCTGATGCTGATGCTGATGCTGATGCTGATGCTGATGCTGATGCTGATGCTGATGCTGATGCTGATGCTGATGCTGATGCTGATGCTGATGCTGATGCTGATGCTGATGCTGATGCTGATGCTGATGCTGATGCTGATGCTGATGCTGATGCTGATGCTGATGCTGATGCTGATGCTGATGCTGATGCTGATGCTGATGCTGATGCTGATGCTGATGCTGATGCTGATGCTGATGCTGATGCTGATGCTGATGCTGATGCTGATGCTGATGCTGATGCTGATGCTGATGCTGATGCTGATGCTGATGCTGATGCTGATGCTGATGCTGATGCTGATGCTGATGCTGATGCTGATGCTGATGCTGATGCTGATGCTGATGCTGATGCTGATGCTGATGCTGATGCTGATGCTGATGCTGATGCTGATGCTGATGCTGATGCTGATGCTGATGCTGATGCTGATGCTGATGCTGATGCTGATGCTGATGCTGATGCTGATGCTGATGCTGATGCTGATGCTGATGCTGATGCTGATGCTGATGCTGATGCTGATGCTGATGCTGATGCTGATGCTGATGCTGATGCTGATGCTGATGCTGATGCTGATGCTGATGCTGATGCTGATGCTGATGCTGATGCTGATGCTGATGCTGATGCTGATGCTGATGCTGATGCTGATGCTGATGCTGATGCTGATGCTGATGCTGATGCTGATGCTGATGCTGATGCTGATGCTGATGCTGATGCTGATGCTGATGCTGATGCTGATGCTGATGCTGATGCTGATGCTGATGCTGATGCTGATGCTGATGCTGATGCTGATGCTGATGCTGATGCTGATGCTGATGCTGATGCTGATGCTGATGCTGATGCTGATGCTGATGCTGATGCTGATGCTGATGCTGATGCTGATGCTGATGCTGATGCTGATGCTGATGCTGATGCTGATGCTGATGCTGATGCTGATGCTGATGCTGATGCTGATGCTGATGCTGATGCTGATGCTGATGCTGATGCTGATGCTGATGCTGATGCTGATGCTGATGCTGATGCTGATGCTGATGCTGATGCTGATGCTGATGCTGATGCTGATGCTGATGCTGATGCTGATGCTGATGCTGATGCTGATGCTGATGCTGATGCTGATGCTGATGCTGATGCTGATGCTGATGCTGATGCTGATGCTGATGCTGATGCTGATGCTGATGCTGATGCTGATGCTGATGCTGATGCTGATGCTGATGCTGATGCTGATGCTGATGCTGATGCTGATGCTGATGCTGATGCTGATGCTGATGCTGATGCTGATGCTGATGCTGATGCTGATGCTGATGCTGATGCTGATGCTGATGCTGATGCTGATGCTGATGCTGATGCTGATGCTGATGCTGATGCTGATGCTGATGCTGATGCTGATGCTGATGCTGATGCTGATGCTGATGCTGATGCTGATGCTGATGCTGATGCTGATGCTGATGCTGATGCTGATGCTGATGCTGATGCTGATGCTGATGCTGATGCTGATGCTGATGCTGATGCTGATGCTGATGCTGATGCTGATGCTGATGCTGATGCTGATGCTGATGCTGATGCTGATGCTGATGCTGATGCTGATGCTGATGCTGATGCTGATGCTGATGCTGATGCTGATGCTGATGCTGATGCTGATGCTGATGCTGATGCTGATGCTGATGCTGATGCTGATGCTGATGCTGATGCTGATGCTGATGCTGATGCTGATGCTGATGCTGATGCTGATGCTGATGCTGATGCTGATGCTGATGCTGATGCTGATGCTGATGCTGATGCTGATGCTGATGCTGATGCTGATGCTGATGCTGATGCTGATGCTGATGCTGATGCTGATGCTGATGCTGATGCTGATGCTGATGCTGATGCTGATGCTGATGCTGATGCTGATGCTGATGCTGATGCTGATGCTGATGCTGATGCTGATGCTGATGCTGATGCTGATGCTGATGCTGATGCTGATGCTGATGCTGATGCTGATGCTGATGCTGATGCTGATGCTGATGCTGATACTGATACTGATACTGATACTGATACTGATACTGATACTGATACTGATACTGATACTGATACTGATACTGATACTGATACTGATAGATATATATATATATATATATATATATCTATCAGGTTCAGATAAGATAAGATAAAATAAGACAAAACAAAATCACCAACCAGGCTCAGCTATCAGGAACTCTCAGATAATAGGCCATGATGAGGTTTGAGTGTTAAGAGTGGGTTTCAGATTGCGTATATACCTACATGGATTCCCAGATCTTTCGATCTGGGCCGTCTTTGGACATATGTAAAATTTGGATGGAGACGTTGTTGCTGTTTAGCTGCACGCCAATGGGTATTTTGTTTGATGAAGACCGAACGGAGTATCTGATTTGTTGTCTGTTGCGTCTCTGATATTTAATTATACCTGAGCCTGACTGAACGGCGAGTTTCTCCGGTGTAAAAGGACTCATCTCTCTTACACAGTTTACAGTCCATGCGATAAATTACGTTTTTAGTGTGACACTTCCCACGCAATCCCGCCTCACAGCAGTTGCAGTGTCTCCCCCATCCAGGGCAGGGTACGGGGAGGTAGGCCGATCTCACTAGTCTGTGCTTAAGGCAAGCCCCCCCCCCCTCCACGCCACTCGAACGTTGAGGTGACTCGCCTTGATGATGCCCTCCACCCTGCGACAAAGCGCGTCATCGACAAACGGGAGCGCAAGGCAGACCAGTGCAGAGTCGGATCTGACAGGTCTGACCGACTTTCTTTGTATGGCTTCATTCTTTAATATTTTTAACAAATGTATTGAGCAGACGTTTTTGATAAAAAGATCCTGGATGATCTGTAAGCTACGTGCTCTCGGAAGCCAGGGGGAATAGACCCTGATCGCGCGCAACATCTGGGAGCGTGCGGTGTTTTTCTTTGTCGACATGGGGAGTGCTTAACTAAAGTGAATTGTCACCGGTGATGCCATGGGTTTTACATATAATTCACTGGAATAGGCTCCCAATTCAGAGATAGATATTTTGGTGTCCAGGAAAGTCAGCACTCCAGTTTAATTAATGTCATCTTTTTGGCATTATGAGAGTTAGGTCAGCAATTCTTATTATTAAAAGGGAATAGTGCACCTTGGGAAAAGTACGTGGAATGATGGAAAAGAGTGTCCTGATTGCGGTTCCATTTGACGGCCATTTGACTAGATCGGAGCTCTGTCAATAGTTTTGAATGTAAGTGGTTTTGATGTTTCGGATTTTAATGGAAGAATAATTTAAGAACAAGTATGCCTCGAATGCGCTGTGTTGTGCGCGGCGTAACAACTAGCTCAGGTACGGGGTTCAGGGGAGTGCGTTATGCTATTGCATTTACCAACAGGTCCCTATTTTCCTATAAATCTATTTAACAATAATGTTGTAATTTGTTTCATTTTTGGGGGGAGGGGGGGCGCTTATTTTCGAAACAAGTGAGAGAAAAAAATCAGACTTGTTTGTATTCAAGTCGCAAGAAGTGTCTGAAAACATTGTGCCATATCATTTGGCAGCTTAAAGGTTTTCTCTATTGCTCAATAATGACGTCATCACCCCAAATTTAAAACTTTGTATCAAGTTAAGTGACGTTTTTGAGAGATAAAATAAAAATAATCGTTTTAAGCAGTACTTACTCCATATTTTCACTACAACCGGCGTATATTTGACAATTTTCAGAAAGGTGGGAATGTCCCATTAAAGGGTAAAACAAATGGATACGTTGATATCAGGAGTCTTGAAACGAGGAACATTCGAACTTGGTGACCAATCGGTGTTCGTTTGTACCTTTGATTGGACATCTGTGCGCCTTGATTGCTTTACATTTTTCATTTCGTTCCCATCCCATAACAGCAATGGGCACGAACGGTCTAAGGCGACCTCAACGACGAAGTGGCATCAATAGTTCAGCTCTTGAGACGTATATTGTAAGATGCTGGCATCAATTTCAACCTGCTGCAACTTCTGACTGCATAATATCAGTGCGCGGGAAGACGGACTGTCCCTGCTTGAACTGAAAAATAAAGCTGCGCTGTTTTCAACATGATAACGCCAATGGACGGCGCATTCCAGTGTGAAGTCGCATTCAGAAACATGGGTGAACAAGGACATGCATAATGCATAATGTATAATGAGTGTCGCCCTGGGCCGGACGACACCGTTGATGCTCTGATCAGAATTTCAACGCGCGCGCAACACGAGCGCACCTGCTCCTCAGATACGTTCATCAGCATTCTCAACATTGCAGTCATTTGTATCTTGTGCAGCGTCATCTGGCAACATACGGGTCTCATAAATATTAGATCGGTGATGTCGAAAGAAGCATGAGCAACTTAACATGCCGCTGTTATGACAATGAGTCCTATCACTGGGATCAAATGTGGCTTGAGGTCGCCCTTCATCTTCCGTGGCCTGCAAATAACTCCGTAAGTGACCTTGTTGTAACCTTGTTCTAACCTGGCGTCATCAGACATGTGTTGACTCTGACCAAAACAAGAAAAAGACAAAACCATCACGGCGTTATTTCACAAGCAGAAAATGCTGACCCGGAGTTACAGAATACACATGCCTGCCTAACGTCCTTCTATATCGGAGGATTATACAACCAGCGCCGTTCACTGGTATCGCTCCTTCCAGTCTCTCCCGCCATCGTGTGAGCTTCAGTAGCCACAGGACACACTGGCACAGTACCAGACCCAGTCCTGGACCACCCTCTGACCGTTGACGTGGCTTGTGCCGCAGTTTAGTCACACGCCACGTCCCTCTATATCACGCCTCACGCTGGCCTTAGCGCGTCTCCGCCGCCGCTGGCAACGCTTCATTCACCGCGGTGGCCCCAGTGACACTTCACTGCCCTCACCTGTGGAGCCGTCGGCGACGCAGGGTGTGGCAGAGTTTCACTCGGACGCGTCCCCGCCTCTGTCCGAGCTGCCGCTCTGAGCTTCCGAGACACAGAGCACTGACACACACTGAGCCAGACGCAGAGCCGGACCGACGCGCCGGGTCGGCTCCACTCCAAACCAGACCTCGCCGCCGCGCCAATTTACACCTGCCAGCCGAGAGCAAACGGGCCGTGTGGTCCCCGTCAGCCGGCTCACGTCGACTGCGACTCACGTCGACTGCGACGCGGCCACCCGCGCTCCGTCGGTCCCGACGGCCACGTCAGCCTCACCCCTCACACACACACACACACCCGCACCCCGCCCCGCCCCCGCCCCGCCCCGCCCCGCCCCGCCCCTGCCCCCGGCGGCCGGCCGCACCCCGACACCGCCGTCACACACGACCGCACGCGCGGCTCGCCGCGAGTCCGGCAGTGCCATGACCGTAGCCAGTGCCGGGAATCCGCCGGCAGCGGCACAGAGACAGAGGCAGAGTCCACCACCCCCTCCCGCCGCTGGTCCGGGTCCACTGCCACTGCCACCGCCGCCGCCTCTGAAGATACGGCCAAGGTTTTCTGAAAACTGAAACACCGTGAATGCTCGTAATGTATGTGTGTGTGTGTATCGGTGTGCCGCGCAGAGAGTTGAGACCGTGATGTCCGCTGGGGATATTGCAGCAGAAACAGTGTCAGATTTCGGAAGGAATGCTGACGAAAGTACCGAGAAGCCGGACGACATCTCGGCCTCCCGGATGTGTTTGTGTTCCGATTGAGATCTGAGCGTGGCCCTTGTTTGCGCTGCACCTCGCGCTGTATCTCTCTCGAGCTTCACACGGCACCATTAGTTCCGTGCGTACCAGACCAGTAACGCGGCATCTATTGCCGTCTTGGCGTGCACCGCCGACCGAAAATGAGCTATGTAGCAGCCGGTTGCATCAGGACGATATTGCCCCTGTGTGCCACCACACCCTCTCTCTCTCTCTCTCTGATTGCGACAGGTAATTTCCGGATGAATGTATAATGACGGGATATTACTAGGCAATACGCACTGGCAGGCAATAATACACTGCAACTAAATGAATACCATCTGATCCCCTAGTGCACGCTCATTTGTTGCAGCACCCACAAAACCTCAGCGAGTCTCAGCCATACAGAGATCCTTGTCACCCAGACGAGCATCTTCAGTTCCGCCTCGACCTCCCCCACAGGTCATCGATTGCTGTCTGAGGTCAGCAGGCCGGTTGTGTATCGCTGTGGTCCCTGTCTGAGGTCAGCAGGCCGGTTGTGTATCGCTGTGGTCGCTGTCTGAGGTCAGCAGGCCGGTTGTTTATCGCTGTGGTCGCTGTCTGAGGTCAGCAGGCCGGCTGTTTATCGCTGTGGTCCCTTCTGAGGTCAGCAGGCCGGCTGTTTATCGCTGTGGTCGCTGTCTGAGGTCAGCAGGCCGGTTGTGTATCGCTGTGGTCGCTGTCTGAGGTCAGCAGGCCGGCTGTTTATCGCTGTGGTCCCTGTCTGAGGTCAGCAGGTCGGCTGTTTATCGCTGTGGTCGCTGTCTGAGGTCAGCAGGCCGGCTGTTTATCGCTGTGGTCCCTGTCTGAGGTCAGCAGGCCGGCTGTTTATCGTTGTGGTCGCTGTCTGAGGTCAGCAGGCCGGTTGTTTATCGCTGTGGTCGCTGTCTGAGGTCAGCAGGCCGGTTGTTTATCGCTGTGGTCGCTGTCTGAGGTCAGCAGGCCGGCTGTTTATCGCTGTGGTCCCTGTCTGAGGTCAGCAGGCCGGCTGTTTATCGTTGTGGTCGCTGTCTGAGGTCAGCAGGCCGGTTGTTTATCGCTGTGGTCGCTGTCTGAGGTCAGCAGGCCGGTTGTTTATCGCTGTGGTCGCTGTCTGAGGTCAGCAGGCCGGCTGTTTATCGCTGTGGTCCCTGTCTGAGGTCAGCAGGCCGGCTGTTTATCGCTGTGGTCGCTGTCTGAGGTCAGCAGGCCGGTTGTGTATCGCTGTGGTCGCTGTCTGAGGTCAGCAGGCCGGCTGTTTATCGTTGTGGTCGCTGTCTGAGGTCAGCAGGCCGGTTGTTTATCGCTGTGGTCGCTGTCTGAGGTCAGCAGGCCGGTTGTTTATCGCTGTGGTCGCTGTCTGAGGTCAGCAGGCCGGTTGTGTATCGCTGTGGTCGCTGTCTGAGGTCAGCAGGCCGGCTGTTTATCGTTGTGGTCGCTGTCTGAGGTCAACAGGCCGGTTGGTTATCGCTGTGGTCGCTGTCTGAGGTCAGCAGGCCGGCTGTTTATCGCTGTGGTCGCCGTCTGAGGTCAGCAGGCCGGTTGGTTATCGCTGTGGTCGCTGTCTGAGGTCAGCAGGCCGGCTGTTTATCGCTGTGGTCGCCGTCTGAGGTCAGCAGGCCGGTTGGTTATCGCTGTGGTCGCTGTCTGAGGTCAGCAGGCCGGTTGGTTATCGCTGTGGTCGCTGTCTGAGGTCAGCAGGCCGGTTGTGTATCGCTGTGGTCGCTGTTTATGCGTCGCGTGCCGGCCCAGGTCGGAGCTCGGCGATCGGCCGGTCCCGCCGGCGCCGCCTCACTGCAGCGGGCAGCCGGTCTGCTGCTCCGGCTCCGTCCGCACGGCGGCCGTAAACAACTCCCATATTTCCGAGCCGCTTCCTGACTCCTCGCGGGAGCTGTGCGCGGAAGCTTCCTGGCTGCTCGCGGGAGCTGTGCCGGCCGCCGCACAGCTCCCGCTTCACCCGCCCCCGACAACTGGGACAAACAAAGTTGGCCAATGGCGCCGGATGATATGCGGCCGATGCGGCGCGCTATACGGCCCGGCTGGTTTCGGTGGAGGCGCGCCGGTCCTCCCCGGCCCGCCCGGCGGTCCCTCTCCAGCCCTGTCCGGCGGTACGCGGAGCTACTTAGCCGGTATTTATCCAGCGGGGCGCCCAATCGGCCACCATTTGGCACCGGTCGTGGCCACCGCACTCCGACAGCGGCTGTCAGCTCTGGCAGATTGGGCATATAAAACGGCCCCGTTCGCACCGCCCATCTGCCGGGGATGTTTTCTGAGGAGCGGGAGCTGGCTCGCCGGCGGAGTGGTTGGGCGGACACCGGACGGTGGAGAGCGGGCCGGGGCGGGGTGGAAGGGAGAGAGGAGAGCATCTTCAGAGCTGCCGTGTCAAGTCCGGTTCTGTTGGGGGCTATCGGATACGCTCCGTCGCGCCCACCATCCCACCCGACCCCCCGCCGTCCGCGCCACCGCCGTCCGCGCCACCGCCCACCGCGCGGCAAATGTAGCGTGGCTGCGCCGGCCGCCGGGAGCGTCCGGTGGCGGTGCGGATGAGTATTCCTATGGTGACGCGGGTCCCCGGAGTGGTGACATGGTGTCCGGTGACGACTGCCGCCCCTGACAGCGACCCCGGCGGGCCGGCGGCGGCGGCGGCGGCGGCGGCGGCGAGCTGGCACTGCCCGCTGCTGATCAATAGACCGCCCCTCTACTCACAGTCACCATCCGCCCCCCACCCACTCCGTCAGAACGTCTGGTCTTTGTTGCGTGCCCTCCTCTGGCCTTTTCGCTGCCACCCTCACCCTGCCCCTCGGAACCCTCGGAACCATCACCGTCCCCGTCTGCCCTCGGCCCGCCCACTGCAACACACACACACGCGATATCGTGGAGACCTTTGCCGATTGCCCTCGGCCCGTCGCTCTGCGCCCCGGTCCAGGACAGATCACCTCACCCCGCAGTCCATCCCCAGCCCGCACACAGATCGCACCATATGCGGACGGCGGTATGCAATTTGCGTATGCAAATGACGTTATAACGATGACTGCTCGCTGTTGATGCAGGCTCGCGATAGCTTGCTCAACAAATGGAGCCACTAATAGACCCTATCACTGGGGGTACCGGCTCCGAATGTGGAGAAAGCGCTCCCTGCGGCCGCGGTGACTGCGGCGACGTTATATAGTGGTGGCACACAGACGCGTTGAGTGTGGAGATAGTGCTGCCTGTCTGAGTGGTGCAGATTACAGGCCGTACTGTAGTGCAGATTACAGGCCGTACTGTAGTGCGGATTACAGGCCGTACTGTAGTGCGGATTACGGGCCGTACTGTAGTCCAGATTACAGGCCGTACTGTAGTGCAGATTACAGGCCGCACTGTAGTGCAGATTACAGGCCGTACTGTAGTGCAGATTACAGGCCGTACTGTAGTGCAGATTACAGGCCGCACTGTAGTGCGGATTACGGGCCGGACTGTATTCCAGATTACAGGCCGTACTGTAGTGCAGATTACAGGCCGTACTGTAGTGCAGATTACAGGCCGTACTGTAGTGCAGATTACAGGCCGTACTGTAGTGCGGATTACAGGCCGTACTGTAGTGCAGATTACGGGCCGTACTGTAGTCCAGATTACAGGCCGTACTGTAGTGCAGATTACAGGCCGCACTGTAGTGCAGATTTCGGGCCGTAATGTAGTGCAGATTACATGCCGTACTGTAGTCCAGATTACAGGCCGTACTGTAGTGCAGATTACAGGCCGCACTGTAGTGCAGATTACGGGCCGCAATGTAGTGCAGATTACAGGCCGTACTGTAGTGCGGATTACAGGCCGTACTGTAGTGCAGATTACGGGCCGTACTGTAGTGCGGATTACGGGCCGTACTGTAGTGCGGATTACAGGCCGTACTGTAGTGCGGATTACGGGCCGTAATGTAGTGCAGATTACGGGCCGTACTGTAGTGCGGATTACAGGCCGTACTGTAGTGCAGATTACAGGCCGTACTGTAGTGCAGATTACTGGCTGTACTGTAGTGCAGATTACAGGCCGTACTGTAGTGCAGATTACAGGCCGCACTGTAGTGCAGATTACAGGCCGTACTGTAGTGCAAATTACAGGCCGTACTGTAGTGCGGATTACGGGCCGTAATGTAGTGCGGATTACGGGCCGTACTGTAGTGCAGATTACAGGCCGTACTGTAGTGCAGATTACAGGCCGTACTGTAGTGCAGATTACGGGCCGTACTGTAGTGAGGATTACAGGCCGTACTGTAGTGCGGATTACAGGCCGTACTGTAGTGCAGATTACAGGCCGTAATGTAGTGCAGATTACAGGCCGTACTGTAGTGCAGATTACAGGCCGTACTGTAGTGCGGATTACGGGCCGTACTGTAGTCCAGATTACAGGCCGTACTGTAGTGCAGATTACAGGCCGTACTGTAGTGCAGATTACGGGCCGTAATGTAGTGCAGATTACGGGCCGTACTGTAGTGCAGATTACAGGCCGTACTGTAGTGCGGATTACAGGCCGTACTGTAGTGCAGATTACAGGCCGTACTGTAGTGCGGATTACAGGCCGTACTGTAGTGCAGATTACAGGCCGTACTGTAGTGCAGATTACAGGCCGTACTGTAGTGCAGATTACAGGCCGTAATGTAGTGCAGATTACAGGCCGTACTGTAGTGCAGATTACAGGCCGTACTGTAGTGCGGATTACAGGCCGTACTGTAGTGCAGATTACAGGCCGTACTGTAGTGCGGATTACAGGCCGTACTGTAGTGCAGATTACAGGCCGTACTGTAGTCCAGATTACAGGCCGTACTGTAGTCCAGATTACAGGCCGTACTGTAGTGCGGATTACGGGCCGTACTGTAGTCCAGATTACAGGCCGTACTGTAGTGCAGATTACGGGCCGTAATGTAGTACAGATTACGGGCCGTACTGTAGTGCAGATTACAGGCCGTAATGTAGTGCAGATTACAGGCCGTACTGTAGTGCGGATTACAGGCCGTACTGTAGTGCAGATTACAGGCCGTACTGTAGTGCAGATTACAGGCCGCACTGTAGTGCAGATTACAGGCCGTACTGTAGTGCAGATTACAGGCCGTACTGTAGTGCGGATTACAGGCCGTACTGTAGTGCAGATTACAGGCCGTACTGTAGTGCGGATTACAGGCCGTACTGTAGTGCGGATTACGGGCCGTACTGTAGTCCAGATTACAGGCCGTACTGTAGTGAGGATTACAGGCCGTACTGTAGTGCAGATTACGGGCCGTACTGTAGTGCAGATTACAGGCCGCACTGTAGTGCAGATTACAGGCCGTACTGTAGTGCAGATTACAGGCCGTACTGTAGTGCAGATTACAGGCCGTACTGTAGTGCAGATTACAGGCCGTACTGTAGTGCAGATTACAGGCCGTACTGTAGTGCAGATTACAGGCCGTACTGTAGTGCGGATTACAGGCCGTACTGTAGTGCGGATTACGGGCCGTACTGTAGTCCAGATTACAGGCCGTACTGTAGTGCAGATTACGGGCCGTACTGTAGTGCAGATTACAGGCCGCACTGTAGTGCAGATTACGGGCCGTACTGTAGTGCGGATTACGGGCCGTACTGTAGTGCGGATTACAGGCCGTACTGTAGTGCGGATTACAGACCGTACTGTAGTGCAGATTACGGGCCGTACTGTAGTGCAGATTACAGGCCGTACTGTAGTGCGAATTACAGGCCGTACTGTAGTGCGGATTACAGGCCGTACTGTAGTGCAGATTACAGGCCGCACTGTAGTGCAGATTACAGGCCGCACTGTAGTGCAGATTACGGGCCCCACTGTAGTGTAGATTACGGGCCATAATGTAGTGCAGATTGCAGACCGTGCTGGGGTACAGACATGGGCGTCGGCGGCGGGGGGGGGGACGCGTTCCCCCAGTTACAAAATCAGGGGTGGACGCCCCCCCCCCTATGAAAACAGACTTGCATTTTTTTCTGAATTCGTTCCAAATGATATGAAACTTAATTTATTCTTAGCTCAGATGACATGTAATTTTTAACCATACATCGTTGAGTCCTTTATTTGATGTAGGTACTTAATTACTTTGTAGAAAATAAAATTATGATATGGCAGCTAAAAATTGGTACACAAGATTGGCTTCTGCTATGATTAAATGCCCAGTTCATCCATTCATTCACCATTAATTCCAAAGCCTTAGATACAATAGATACAATCCATGTTAAGTAGTGTTTTGTAAATACATCATAAAAGGGCGGACCGTGTCCAGGTATGTCGGGCACGTAAAACTTTCGCTTCTAAATTATGTCGGACGCCAGGAATTGCTTGATCGGGTGGTGAGGTCAGGACCTGCGCAACAAGCTATGCTTACCGCGGGGCCTGACCTCGGAAATCCAACCATTCAAAAACATTCAGATTAAATGTATAAAGAATATAAAAATCAGCCAAGACACTAGGCAGCGAATAGCGTGACGTAATGGCCCATGGATACATCCATCAATAATCAATCAATATTGTGTTCACACAGCAATCAGTTTTAGACTTCAGTCCCCTTGAGCCGCTGGAATGTATATAAATGAGTGCTATAGCAGCATGCTTGGTATAGTTGCAATGGTTGAAGAACTCTCTGCAATCCATGCGAAGTAAGTTTTTGTAAATACATCGTAGAATGGATAGCTACTATAGCTTGCTGGGCGATAGCGAAGAAGATACGCGAAAATAAGTGTCCACAAACACTCGCTAAAATAAGTTTCCCATCCAGGGGTGGATCCAGGGGGGGCAAGGAGACATAGATATGCCAAGGGGCTAGCCCCCCCCCCCCCCCCCCCTCCCCCCCCCCCCCCCCCAGGTCCGGAAACCGTGATTCCCCCCCCCCCCAACACGGCCAGACGTACAGCGGTGGAGGCTGACGAGGCCCGCTCTACCCCCGCTCAACAACTTCTCGCTAACGGCCTGCTACCCACTGGCGGATCCAGGGGGGGGGGGGCATTAGGGGCAAATTCCCCCTCACAGGAACATTGGGGCATTAAATACAAGTATGCCCCCCCCCCCCCCCCGCACGTTCCTGAATTGGCTGTAAGAAGTGATAACCCGCGCCCCGCTGGGGTGCAGAATCTGCCCTCCTCCAAAGTTTTTCTCAATAACTTGAAAACGATTTGATATTTCGACGTGAAACTTAAGTACCTTATCCTGCATCAATTGTACATCTTCTCACAAAATTTCAATGAAATTGGTTAAGCACTTTGGGAGATAAAGACGTTTTAGTGACGTCATGTCATGTCATTTTGCGTGTAAAAATGATAAATGTTTGACAAATCGTAGAACATTGAGTGATGAAGCAAATAGCAAATGCAACTGATAAAAGCAAGCAAATGAGATTCTCTTCAAAATAAATATCTCAGATTTTCGGAATTTTGAGATTTTTACCCCCAAATCCAAAACACTGATTTTTTCTGGGAAAAATCCGCGAAACCAACATTTTCAACGATATTGAAACAAACTGAAAACATATTGGAGAACCAATTATGGACGATATTCAAACCAAATTTCAAAGCAATTTCTTTATTTTTAACCGACTTATGGTACCCTAAGTATAAGTAACTCATGACGTCCTTTTTTAAGTTGCATGTTTTTGGCTTTTAGTGACAGATACAGACAAATAAATGCCACCACTGTATTTATGAGACAAAACTGGTCTAGAAACATTCATTTTGTATTTAGAGTAATCAATTTCAAATGTTTGCCCTATGTGACCTGCCCTTGACCCGAGGGCCAGTGCATGGAGTCAGGTCGTGAAAATGGCTGCTACTATCGAATTATACTGTAAAATAACCCATAAAACATGTGTCGCATAGCTTTCGTAGGCTTCTTGCCAATAGTGACCTTTTGTGACCTGACCTAGACCTTGACCTTTGCTTACAATTTGGTTTTCGCATATGTGGGAAATTAATTATACCTTTGAGAGCACTTTGTGCGAGAATAGTCGCAATCTAAGGCTTTGGATGGAAAGAATGGCCCATTAACTCAAATACTTCGATTTTGACCCTTGACCTGGCTGTGACCTGACATGTGACCTTATTTGGAAAATTTCGCGTATGCTTTAGATGCGTCTCATTGAGAGCTTTCGATTGACACCTTGCGCCTCTCGCTGCAGTTATGTTATCGGAAGATAACGGGGGGGGGGCGTATTCAGCTGAATACCCAGCGGGGCGCGGGATAATTATGGGAAAAACTCCCCCCCCCCCCCAGTTAACGACTGTTTTACGCTGAGGACCCGACGCCCCCCCCCCCCCGTATTTTGTTTTCACGCTACCCCCCCCCCCCCCCCCCCCCCCCCCCACTTCCGGTCAACAACTTTTCGCAGATGAAGCTGAGCGTAATTCCCCCTCCCCCCAACTCGAACCCTAGATCCACTAGTGCTGCTACCCCCTCCCCCCCCCCCCCCTTCCCAATAAAAAATCCGTGGCGACGCCCCTGGGTACAGAACACCGGTCGTGTCTAGTACAGATGGATGATGATCGGCCGGGCTGTTGTGAATGACAGCCCTTGGTGAACGTGCATTATTTTTTGTATCCTTCATCGCCTGCTTCCTCCATACATGCATATTGCATATACATTACACAGAGCTTCGTGTTTCGCGAAGCATGACAGATTCCAAAGCCGTCGCTGAGCTCAAACCTTGTTAATAATATGTCTTTGTGTCGTGTTTTCGTGGAAAGTGCATGCCTGACTCAGCCTTCTTTCCTCGCGCGTCAGGGATGGTGTCGGCCTGGCTCGTCGCCGTGAGCCAGTGCAGTGGCACGTGCACCGGCCTTCACACAGACACGGACCTCACCCGGCTGGCGACTGACGACTGACGACTGACGACTGACGACTGACGACTGACGAGTCTGACGAGGCTGACGACACGGGACGGCAGCGGCTGATGACACCCCGAAACGTGTCGTCCGGCCTCCTTAAATCAAGTCACGCAACGTTCGGCACGGTACCGTCCCTGTCCCGGTCGGCACGGTACCCTGTCGCTTTTTGATGGGGCCCAGGTGTGACCCGTGCAGTCTTTTGATGGGATTGTATTCATATTCAGGTGCAGGGCTGCGTACTACACGTCATGCGGCCTGTGACATGCATGGGTGGAGGCGGATGGGTCCATTTAAGAAACACAATCCCGCTCTACAGATGTCATCGCGTACATTCTCATAAATGAATTACATGAGTCGGAGTTTACGGTGTACAGATGTCATCTCGTACATTCTCATACATGAATTAAATGAGTCGGAGTGTACGGCAAACTCCAATCACCGGACATTCGACAAGCAGGTGACAGCGCAGTTGCCTTGGGCACTAGGTACTGCAACTCTCCACAGCAACACACTGGTTATTGTGACCCCATGTCAGCCAGCCGTCTTCCTTCCGGTCCAGCGGAGCTGACGCAGCGCCAGGTGCGACCATCAACGATCAAAAGTCGCAGCTGTCGGCAGACCCTCAGACGACCCACGATCGGCTGAGCGAGCACACCTGGCAAAACAAACATCACTCCTGGCAACTGCACCCGACAATTACGATCGTAGCGATGCGCCATTGGCAGGCAAGCGTGTAGGACCGCCCACGGTAACAGCCTGGTAACGTCATTGCGACAGACATCGCGAGGAAACGGCCCGTTCTCCTTTCGGCTAGGTTATTAAACGTGTGACGCGAGCATTTGGCGTTGGTAACAAGTGTCTCGGAGCCGGCTAGCGACTGAGCACTGAGCAACGATGAGTGAGCGAATGTTTTTTATCTTTCTGCATAACTGCCACCCGGATGTTGTATATCCCCGGTCATTTTAATTAGCTTACATTGGAGTCCAATTTTAACTTGGTCAGTTTAGCCGATTGCCTGTTTTATCTTTGGATAAATTAATTCGAGACCCCTCATGACATGCTTGCTTTCATACAGCGGATGCGGAAAACAGAGGCCACCACACCGAGCAACAACTTTACCACATGTCTAGGTACCATGGGCGTAGCCCCACCACTGGGGAAAGTGGATACAGTTTCCCCAGTAAATCGCCTTGAATTATACTGGGGAATTTCCCCAATCAAATCCAGACGTCTCAGATACATGGCTTGTAGACTGAGCAACCACCGAGATTGTGCAGTACGATCTCGGTATCCTTGACCGTGCAATATCGTCTCAGTCGGGCGCGGACGCCCTGTACTGAAACCGTACCTGACCGCCCGGACCGACCCTACCGTATACTGACACCTGACCACCCGGACCGACCGTACCGAGACCGTGCCTGACCGCCCGGACCGACCGTACCGCATACTGACACCTGACCGCCCGGACCGGACCGTACCGGACAATACCTGACCGCCCGGACCGACCGTACCGTACGGACACCTGACCACCCGGACCGGCCGTACCGTACCGACACCTGACCGCCCGGACCGACCGTACCGAGACCGTACCTGACCGCCCGGACCGACCGTACCGTACCGTACCTAACCGCCCGGACTGACCGTACCGTACTGACACCTGACCACCCGGACCGACCGTACCGTACCGTACCTGACCACCCGGACCGACCGTACCGAGACCGTACCTGACCGCCCGGACCGCCCGTACCGCACCGTACCGGACCGCCCGGACCGACCGTACCGTACCGTACCTGACCGCTCGGACCGACCGGACCGCCCGGACCGACCGTACCGGACCGACCGGACCGCCCGGACCGACCGTACCGTACTGACACCTGACCGCCCGGACCGACCGTACCGTACTGACACCTGACCGCCCGGACCGACCGGACCGCCCGGACCGACCGTACCGAGACCGTACCTGACCGCCCGGACCGGACCGTACCGTACCGACACCTGACCGCCCGGACCGACCGGACCGCCCGGACCGACCGTACCGGACCGACCGGACCGCCCGGACCGACCGTACCGTACTGACACCTGACCGCCCGGACCGACCGTACCGTACTAACACCTGACCGCCCGGACCGACCGTACCGTACCGTACCTGGCCGCCCGGACCGACCGTACCGTACCGACACCTGACCGCCCGGACCGACCGTACCGAGACCGTACCTGACCGCCCGGACCGCCCGTACCGTACCGTACCGGACCGCCCGGACCGACCGTACCGTACTGACACCTGACCACCCGGACCGACCGTACCGTACTGACACCTGACCACCCGGACCGACCGTACCGTACTGACACCTGACCACCCGGACCGACCGTACCGTACTGACCGCCCGGACCGGCCGTACCATACCGACACCTGACCGCCCGGACCGACCGTACCGTACCGTACCTGGCCACCCGGACCGACCGTACCGAGACCGTACCTGACCGCCCGGACCGCCCGGACCGCCCGGACCGACCGTACCGTACTGACACCTGACCGCCCGGACCGACCGTACCGTACCGTACCTGACCGCCCTGACCGACCGTACCGTACTGACACCTGACCGCCCGGACCGACCGTACCGTACCGACACCTGACCGCCCTGACCGACCGTACCGTACTGACACCTGACCGCCCGGACCGACCGTACCGTACCGTACCTGACCGCCCTGACCGACCGTACCGTACTGACACCTGACCGCCCGGACCGACCGTACCGTACCGACACCTGACCGCCCTGACCGACCGTACCGTACTGACACCTGACCGCCCGGACCGACCGTACCGTACTGACACCTGACCGCCCGGACCGACCGTACCGTACTGACACCTGACCGCCCGGACCGACCGTACCGTACCGTACCTGACCGCCCGGACCGACCGTACCGTACTGACACCTGACCGCCCGGACCGACCTACCGTACCGACACCTGACCGCCCTGACCGACCGTACCGTACTGACACCTGACCGCCCGGACCGACCGTACCGTACCGACACCTGACCGCCCTGACCGACCGTACCGTACTGACACCTGACCGTCCGGACCGACCTTACCGTACTGACACCTGACCGCCCGGACAGACCGTACCGTACTGACACCTGACCGCCCGGACCGACCGTACCGTACCGTGCCTGACCGCCCGGACCGACCGTACCGTACCGTACCTGACCGCCCGGACCGACCGTACCGTACCGTACCTGACCGCCCGGACCGACCGTACCGTACCGACACCTGACCGCCCGGACCGACCGTACCGTACCGTACCTGACCGCCCGGACCGACCGTACCGTACTGACACCTGACCGCCCGGACCGACCGTACCGTACTGACACCTGACCGCCCGGACCGACCGTACCGGACAGTACCTGACCGCCCGGACCGGACCGTACCGTACCGACACCTGACCGCCCGGACCGACCGTACCGTACTGACACCTGACCGCCCGGACCGGACCGTACCGTACCGACACCTGACCGCCCGGACCGACCGTACCGTACTGACACCTGACCGCCCGGACCGACCGTACCGTACCGACACCTGACCGCCCGGACCGACCGTACCGTACTGACACCTGACCGCCCGGACCGACCGTACCGTACTGACACCTGACCGCCCGGACCAACCGTACCGTACTGACACCTGACCGCCCGGACCGACCGTACCGTACTGACACCTGACCACCCGGACCGACCGTACCGTACTGACACCTGACCGCCCGGACCGACCGTACCGTACTGACACCTGACCGCCCGGACCGACCGTACCGTACTGACACCTGACCGCCCGGACCGACCGTACCGTACTGACACCTGACCGCCCGGACCGACCGTACCGTACCGACACCTGACCGCCCGGACCGACCGTACCGTACTGACACCTGACCGCCCGGACCGACCGTACCGTACTGACACCTGACCGCCCGGACCGACCGTACCGTACTGACCGCCCGGACCGGCCGTACCATACCGACACCTGACCACCCGGACCGACCGTACCGTACTGACACCTGACCGCCCGGACCGACCGTACCGTACTGACCGCCCGGACCGACCGTACCGTACCGACACCTGACCGCCCGGACCGACCGTACCGTACTGACACCTGACCGCCCGAACCGACCGTACCGTACTGACACCTGACCGCCCGGACCGACCGTACCGGACAGTACCTGACCGCCCGGACCGACCGCACCGAGACCGTACCTGACCGCCCGGACCGGATCGTACCGTACCGACACCTGACCGCCCGGACCGGACCGTACCGTACCGACACCTGACCACCCGGACCGACCGTACTGTACTGACACCTGACCGCCCGGACCGACCGTACCGTACCGACACCTGACCGCCCCGACCGCCCGTACCGTACTGACACCTGACCGCCCGGACCGACCGTACCGTACCGACACCTGACCGCCCGGACCGACCGTACCGTACTGACCGCCCGGACCGACCGTACCGTACCGTACCTGACCGCCCGGACCGACCGTACCGTACTGACACCTGACCGCCCGGACCGACCGTACCGTACTGACCGCCCGGACCGACCGTACCGTACCGTACCTGACCGCCCGGACAGACCGTACCGTACTGACACCTGACCGCCCGGACCGACCGTACCGTACTGACACCTGACCGCCCGGACCGACCGTACCGTACTGACCGCCCGGACCGCCCGGACCGCCCGGACCGACCGTACCGTACTGACCGCCCGGACCGCCCGGACCGCCCGGACCGACCGTACCGTACTGACACCTGACCGCCCGGACCGACCGTATCGTACTGACCGCCCGGACCGCCCGGACCGCCCGGACCGACCGTACCGTACTGACACCTGACCGCCCGGACCGACCGTGCCGTACCGACACCTGACCGCCCGGACCGACCGTACCGTACCGACACCTGACCGCCCGGACCGACCGTACCGTACCGACACCTGACCGCCCGGACCGACCGTACCGTACCGACACCTGACCGCCCGGACCGACCGTACCGTACTGACACCTGACCGCCCGGACCGACCGTACCGTACTGACACCTGACCGCCCGGACCGACCGTACCGTACTGACACCTGACCGCCCGGACCGACCGTACCGTACTGACACCTGACCGCCCGGACCGACCGTACCGTACCGTACCTGACCGCCCGGACCGACCGTACCGTACCGTACCTGACCGCCCGGACCGACCGTACCGTACTGACACCTGACCGCCCGGACCGACCGTACCGTACTGACCGCCCGGACCGACCGTACCGTACCGTACCTGACCGCCCGGACCGACCGTACCGTACTGACACCTGACCGCCCGGACCGACCGTACCGTACTGACACCTGACCGCCCGGACCGACCGTACCGTACTGACACCTGACCGCCCGGACCGGCCGTACCGTACTGACCGCCCGGACCGCCCGGACCGCCCGTACCGTACTGACACCTGACCGCCCGGACCGACCGTACCGTACCGTACCTGACCGCCCGGACCGACCGTACCGTACCGTACCTGACCGCCCGGACCGACCGTACCGTACCGACACCTGACCGCCCGGACCGACCGTACCGTACTGACCGCCCGGACCGCCCGGACCGCCCGGACCGCCCGGACCGACCGTACCGTACTGACACCTGACCGCCCGGACCGACCGTACCGTACCGTACCTGACCGCCCGGACCGACCGTACCGTACCGTACCTGACCGCCCGGACCGACCGTACCGTACCGTACCTGACCGCCCGGACCGACCGTACCGTACCGTACCTGACCGCCCGGACCGACCGTACCGTACCGACACCTGATTGCCCGGACCGACCGTACCGTAGCGACACCTGACCACCCGGACCGACCGTACCGTACCGTACCTGACCGCCCGGACCGACCGTACCGTACCGACACCTGACCGCCCGGACCGACCGTACCGTACCGACACCTCACCACCCGGACCGACCGTACCGTACCGACACCTGACCGCCCGGACCGACCGTACCGTACCGTACCTGACCGCCCGGACCGGCCGTACCGTACTGACACCTGACCGCCCGGACCGACCGTACCGTACCGACATCTGACCGCCCGGACCGACCGTACCGTACCGTACCTGACCGCCCGGACCGACCGTACCGTACTGACACCTGACCGCCCGGACCGACCGTACCGTACTGACACCTGACCGCCCGGACCGACCGTACCGTACGGACACCTGACCGCCCGGACCGACCGTACCGTACCGACACCTGACCGCCCGGACCGACCGTACCGGACAGTACCTGACCGCCCGGACCGACCGTACCGTACTGACACCTGACCGCCCGGACCGACCGTACCGGACAGTACCTGACCGCCCGGACCGGACCGTACCGTACTGACACCTGACCGCCCGGACCGACCGTACCGGACAGTACCTGACCGCCCGGACCGCCCGTACCGTACTGACACCTGACCGCCCGGACCGACCGTACCGGACAGTACCTGACCGCCCGCACTGACCGTACCGTACTGACACCTGACCGACCGGACCGACCGTACCGGACAGTACCTGACCGCCCGGACCGACCGTACCGTACTGACACCTGACCGCCCGGACCGACCGTACCGGACAGTACCTGACCGCCCGGACCGACCGTACCGTACTGACACCTGACCGCCCGGACCGACCGTACCGTACCGTACCTGACCGCCCGGACCGACCGTACCGTACCGACACCTGACCACCCGGACCGACCGTACCGTACTGACACCTGACCGCCCGGACCGACCGTACCGAGACCGTACCTGACCGCCCGGACCGACCGTACCGTACTGACCACCCGGACCGACCGTACCGACTGACACCTGACCGCCCGGACCGACCGTACCGAGACCGTACCTGACCGCCCGGACCGACCGTACCGTACCGTACTGACCGCCCGGACCGGCCGTACCGTACTGACACCTGACCGCCCGGACACCGAACCCGGGGGTGTCTCATGCAGTGGCGGCGGATCTAGGTTTCGAGTTTGGTGGGGGGAGGGGGAATTTCGCTCCACGTTTCCTCGGCTAAAAGTTGTTGAGCGGGGGAAGGGAGGGCGGCGAGCGTTAAAACAAAAATTGTTGGTGACGGGGAAGACGACGTCAGCGAAAAATTGTTGAGCAGCATAGGCTACGGACAGTGTCCGTACAAGTTGGCAGATCTCCAAAAAAAATTGTACGTACTGTCCGTGCAAGTTTAAGGGTTTAAGGAACCATTTGAAGGCGCACAATGCACAGTATTGTATCTCACAATTTTTAATCTCACAATTATTTATCTATCTGGTAGGTTCAGACTTGTCAATGATTCATATTTGTCATGAGTCGATTCACAGTGATTCACGGATCATAATGAATGATTCAATCATGATTCAATCACTCAACATTACCATAATGAATGATTCAATCATGATTCAATCACTCAACATTACCATAATGAATGATTCAATCATGATTCAATCACTCAACATTACCATAATGAATGATTCAATCTTGATTCAATCACTCAACATTAAAGGGAAGTGTCGACTCCTTTGTCTAACTACTTTGATTTTGAATGTGCGACTTTAAGATTTTATGAGCGTGATAGGGAGGTCATGCTCTACCTGTGTGACAATTTTCATGCACATCAGAATAGTCTGCTGTTTGACCTTAAACATATGACCTGCTCTAAATCCCTTTGATTTGAATGTGCGACTCTAAGATTTCATGAGCGTGATAAGGAGGTTATGTTCTACCAGTGTGCTAAATTTTATGCAAATCGGAATAGTCCGCTGTTTGACCTTAAACCTATCTGACCTGCTAACACCTTTGAT
>JAXIVJ010018038.1:5000-22500 GCA_036785665.1 Chirona hameri | reverse complement strand
CACTAGTGGATCCAGGGGAAGGGGGCATGGCGGCCATGCCCCCCCCCCCACAACAAAAAAAAAAACACCTGAAATCAGAGCAAAATTAACTACCGTTCTGGATACGCCAATATTTAAAATCATGTGCAATGCCTTTATAATGAGATCAATCACATATATTTTATATCCCCCAGGCCTGAAACCACCGTTCTGGATCTGCCAATGTTTAAAATCACGTGCAATGCCTTTATAATGAGATCAATCACATATATTTTATATAACACATGTTTCACACCAAGGAAAATACACAACAGAATGTGAAAACAAACTGCATGACATCAACGCTTGTGCCGGGGAAGCCCCAGATAGCTGACTACAGGAGCCCTCTTCCGCTACTGCTGAGCCGACTACTGCTCATCCTAAGATACATACCAAGTTAATCTCTTGTCAAGCACCCCAGGGACTGGACCAACGCCACGCTTAGCAACAATATAAATGCAGAAGGCCTCACATGCGCCAGTCACAGTACAACGGCAGCAGACCTGATCGAACTTGCACTATTCAACACACAGCAGTCGCCGCCGAGCTGTCCAGGCTCCGGCGCTTCAGCGCAACAGCCGGATGCAGAAGAATACGACATGAACCAATAACTTGTATGTACAAAGTTCTGCAAATAACCAATGAGTACATACACAATTATCTCAACACAGTGTCGCCAAATTCAGCCAGTTAGGTGTCAAGGATGTATATTACGAGCGAGGCCGAAGGCCGAGCGAAGTCTTACCAAACTTGCGGGAAAACAATATTGATCGGCGCTGCAACGCAATCCTCGTGTCCCTCTTCAAAACTCGGCACCATTTCACTCCTGAGGTTTTGAAGCTCCTAGTCCAAGTTCACGTCTTCCCGCACATCCTCTACTGCCTGTCTGTCTGGGGTGGCGCGGCCGAGTGTCACCTAGGTAGAGTGCAGATAATTATCAACTTCGCTGCCAGGCTTGTGAGTGGTACTCGCCGCTGCGACCACATACCCCCCGCCCTTGAAGCACTCGGATGGCAGAGAGTCGCGGAAACTGTTCGCCACCGTGACTGCCTGAACGTGCACAGAGCGCTGCATGTCAGCGAGTCGCCCTACGCTCTGCGTGCTCTATTTGCGACGCGTGCCGAGTCTTCCCAACGCCAGACTCGAGCTGTTTCGGACGGCGTTGGCTCACTCCATCTGCCTCGCGTCCGGCTGACCGCCACTCAGCGGCAGTTTCCGTACCGAGCTGCCGCCGCATGTAACCGACTGCCAGCGGCTGCCGTCCATGCCCGCTCGCGCCGCGCGTTCCTGTGTGCTTTAAATCGCTGATTGACTGTATCGACTGTATCTGCTGATTGTATCACTTTCACTGTGTTGTATGTGTTGGATCATGGGCCATGCTAGCTATGACTAGGTGCAGAATACCCACTATGTGGACGCTCCTTGAAATACATGAACTTGAACTTGAACTTGATATGAAATATAAAATATGAAGAGAGCAAAATTCTTTGGACCCAAAAAGTCCAGAAAATGACACAAATTCCAAGGCTGTTAACACGACAATGACTCCTCACAGAGCTGACAAAAATTACATAATTCAATTCAATTATCCACTAACTAACCAGAAACTGGAACATAAAGCGAGACGCGGACCAATAAATACCCTGCCGTCGGTGACGAAGAATGCCACTGCACGGGAGTGAATGCAAAGGCTGTACAAATCTGTATTATTCTTGATTGAAACACAAACGCCATACTTGCCGCGAATGTCGTGCATCCATATTTGGTATATTATTCCAAATCTGGTAGTGACCTTCATTTGCTGGTATGTTTTCTAGTTTTTATAGTATATTTTTTTTAGTATATACTATAAAAAAAACTTTGGAGTACCCAGTGTTCTATTGCCCTGAGTCAGGGTGATAGAGGGAGGCGGTGGAACGGATTTTAGTATGATTTATTTAGAATAATACTAGAAAAGTACTAGATTCACTACTATATACTATTTTTTTAAGTTCCATCTAAATATATGGTAGCTTTACCGAGGAGCGAAAGCCGCGCAGGTATTACGAAAGCTCTTAGAGTAAACGAAACAATCGAAATGCATTGTAGATTATTCATATTTGTCGCTAGCTTCTGTAGACTGTAGGTACGTAAGACGCTGTAAAGTTTTGAACTGTTAAGTTGTCGGGTAGAGCTTGATGCATTCCCTTTTCAATTCACGTTTTTTTTACCCGGCTATGCCCTACTGTGTTGTGCCTAGCTGTACCATTAGTACGGAGAAGGGTAATTAAAATCATTTGGGACTGGCCAGTGGCTACCACCGTCTTCCTCGTGATCCCAAAGTGGCCGATCTTTGGTGGCAATTAATTCGACGAGATGCAGCAAGGGAAGAGGTTAAAGACCCTAGGAATTGCTCTGAACATTTCTTGGAATCCTGCTTCAAAGAGCTTCACAGATTTGTCGCTGAAAGAACAATCTAATGCATGTGCACAAAGACCAAAAAGATAATCATACAGCAAAGTGATTGTGATAACCATGGCAGAGTTTGCTGCTTTCAACCCGGAACAAGCGCTCTGCTTTGTTTACAAGCCCGCCTTCAACTGTGCCACTGCCGCATGTGCCAATTTCTGTGCCTGCTGACAAAACACTTGTACTGCACCTACTTTGTCGCAGCAGCGGAGCTGGCACTTGTTAGCAGGCTGCAGGAGTATGTCACCTGGTATGACATGGTAATGCGTCTGGCGTCATCGATCTTCAATCAATCAGAATCAAAATTCCTTGAATAAAACCAAATTGATTCACCACCAGATCTTTTTATTCATGAATCGTGATTCAATCAAACCCTGCATGGAATCAAGGCTGATTGAATCAAAAGATTTAAAGACTCTTAACGATTCAAGTGCACATGGTAAATTGTGCAAATATAATGTAGTCCCAGCGGCTACATTCATTTATACTGAAATATGATTGCTGTAACAATGTTTATTGTTTTAATGATCATTTATGTGTATGTTTCCATCTGTATTACTTTGATGTAAATACAACATACATTTAAATGTTGAATCAAGCATGAATCGATTAAAATATGTTTTTGATTCTTTGAATCGGAAAGAAGCAATTATCAAATGTGTATCCATGAATCGAGCGGTGATTGAATCATTCAGGTTCCAAAATGAATCGTGGTTGAATTGTTCCAAAAAAGGTTGAATCAATATTCAATAACCAGTCTGCAGTGTGATGACCTCAATATTGGCGTGACCTAAAAGTGACCAATAATTTATATATAACTTGTCACAAGTTCCTTCTGGGCTCCACTCAGCGTCTGCTGCCATCCATTCACATCTCTATTGGTGTCTATTGTCTAATTATTATTTGTATAGGTCACCGACATGGTCCGTGTCTCCACCTCCTGAGCGCCTCGACTGTCAGCGTCTTGCAGCGGCACACCGCGGGCAAAGAAGAGGGGGCGAGGTTCCTTCGTGTCGTGGACGAAGCGACGGATGTCCTCAACGCCAGCTACCCAGGCGACACAAAAGATCTGCGGAGACGGAGAGGCTACCATGGCAGCGATGAACAAGAGAGGGCTATCTCCGCCGCTGTGACGGAGGCCACGCTGATGCGTGTCGGTACCGCACGGTGCATGTACCCGTTCCAGAGAGGGATGGTCATCAGCATCCGGTCGGTGCGTGGCCTGTTCAAGGACCTCCAGGCAGAGTTCGGTGATGTGTTCGTCCTGACTCGCCGGCTCACGCAGGACAGGCTGGAAGGGTTGTTCGGCATGGTGAGAGGCCCGGGAGGCTCCAACCAGAACCCACACCGACTGAAGCGAGTGCAAGGATTCGCCTGCTTGCCCTCCTGTTCGTCATGCAGCGAGGCGTAAGTCCCGTCTGCAGAGACGGTGATGAGGCGGCAGAGCCGGAGACTGGTGATCTGGAGGAGCAGCTGGATCAGGTGCTGGAGGTGGAGGCAGCCGGCACCTCCGAACTGACGGAAGACCTGCTGGAGTTCACCGGACCGGTGGAGGAGGTGACGACAGCGAAAACAGACGGTGATAACGGGGAGGACATGGACGACCTGAGAGATGTGGCTGACCTGCTTCACCAGGCGGAGGCGTCCCAGTCAGCAGCATGCCGCCCTGCTGCGTCGTCGGCCGCGCGGGACACGGTCACCGGTGTGTCCGCGACAGAGGGCGACATGGCCTACGTCGCCGACTACATCGCGAGGAAGAGGCCCGTCGACGGCTCCCTCTGTGTACCATCCGCCTCGGCCGAGTCGGTGCCTCTGCAGGCCCTGTGGACCAGGATCGTCAGTATCGGCGGCCTGACGGTGCCCACGGAGACATTCTACGCCACCTTCAAGGAGGTGGAGGCGGTTTTCTGTGCTCACCACGCTCTGGGGCCCGATGGCTTAAGCCGAAGGTCCGTGTCATCAATGACTTTGTCGTGGTCCTCCAGGACAAGTTCCCACGCGTCCATCCCAAGATTCGCGCCTCCTTCGCCCGCGTCCGGACATTTATCAGGATGGGCAACATCAACAGGGCCTGACGCGCCGAGTCTCGGGCACGGTGAGGAGCGAGTAAGTGCTGGCACCACGCACAGTGCAAACTAGTGTATAGGCTGTAGTGAATAGACTGGACAGTTGTGCTCATTCACTCATGTCATGTTTTTCTCTTGTTTTGTTCATGTCGTTTTGTTGTCAACTTCTCAGGTACTGGCAGAATCGAGAGGGCTGTTTTATTTTGTACCGTAAGTCTGCTGAGGCCTGAGGTGCATGTTACTTCCGTTGTTCTGGTGTGTGTATAACAGGATACTGTGTGATTCGAAATCTGTTGCAAGATTTAACCCAAAGATATGGCATCCGAGATATTCAGTTGCATATTGTCGTGAGATCTGCTGGGATCCTAGATCCACCACTGATTGTATGTTGTGGTATGCTTATCACGGTATCATGTGTAATCCGATGTCTGTCGCTTAATTTCACCCAGAGATCCACTGGTATCTAAGATCCCTTGTTGCATTTGTTGTGAGGGCTGCTTGGATATCCGGCATTGCTCGGATATCCGTCATTGAATTGTGTGGAGGGATCTTCTTGAATCGGGCTTCAGTCTCTGGTAATTCATGTAGGAACAAGTTATCTCGTACGTGCGTCATCTTGTCTTTTGCATCAATTGTGCCACTGTAGCTCCTACAATGCTGTTGTATTATTGCTGCTACAGTGCTTTCAATAATGATTTATTGGAGTAACTTTTCTTGCAATGGCTTGGTTGTCAGTTTTCGTAAAAGACAGGATGTGAAGTCGGAGAAACGAAGAAAAAGCTCGAAAGTATCGGGAAAACCAGTTGTCAGTTAAATGTTTTTTAACAAACTTCGAACGAGTATGATATGTAATCAATGTGTATGTTTTGCTTTACTTACGTTTTAATAAGTCTATCAATCAGTGTAAAAGCTGGAAAGAGGTATTTCACAAATATATTCACTCATACACGCACTTAGTACTCACAGCTTGTCACACTAGCAGGTCGCGATATGAAATGACAAACGAGAAGGATACATACGACAATTACCTATTAACAAGTTATCATCGCGGAATTACTCAATATCAAGCCGGAGAAGATGGTTTAAATCAAGTTAATTTCGACAAAACATTTTAAACTATTTATTTTGTCGATACAAACATAGTTATCGACTATCAAAAATAATATAACATCATTCCTGCGCTAAATCACCCTTACCCGAGCGGGATTCGAACCCACCACCTTCGCATCCGTAGTCTGATGCGCTACCGACTGAGCTATTACCGCCGGCGCACCGGCGTCGCCAGAAACTGGACAGACCGGCACGGAGTGCAGTCAAATCTTTACCCCTCACGCTCTAAGAATTCGGCTGGGTTAAGTGAAAATTGGTAGAGGAATCATCGCGAGATATTTGAACGATCTTTCTTTGGAGACTAGCTGCAGGCGAATCAGCTGAATAGAACTCGAGATACAGCTTCCCAAAGTTGGGTCATTTAACACGTGAACCCTACGGGCTAGTAGGAAAGTCACGCCCAAGAGCTATAGTGCTGCCAACTAACTTCGGAGGGGGCCGCTTTTCGGCGTGCGAGGGGCCTTTTCGGTGCGCGCAGCGCGCCGAAAAGGGCCGACGAGACCGCGCAGACCGCGCGAAGCGCGGTATCATGGGCTCTTTACCACGCGAAGCGTGGTCTTTAGAGAGTTTAGAGCACTTCAGAGGCCCTTTAGGGCCACCAGGGCCCTCTCTGAAAGACCAGAGGGACCCTTGCACGTTCAAAAGAGCCCTGTGCATGTCCGAGGGGCCCCTGACCAGACCGAAACGGCCCCTGAGCTGGTCAGGGGGCCCCTGAGCTGGTCAGGGGGCCCCTGACCACGTCGAATGGGCCCCTAGCCTGCACAGAGGGGCCCCTGTGCAGGTCGAGAGACCCCTTGAGTATGTCGGCAGGGCGACAAAGCGGTCAGCGCAGTCCCTTGCCAGGTGATAAGGGCCCCTGAGCAGGTTGGGGGGTCCATGAACAGACCAGAGGGCCCCTGGCAAGTTACAAGGGCCCCTGTGCAGGTCAGAGGGGCCTCTGACCAGACCGAAAGGGTCCCTAGGTGGGTCAGAAGGGCCCCTGAACATGCCGAATGGGTCCCTAGTCAGCACGGAGGGACCCAGGGCAGGTCAGAGGGCCCTCGGAGCATGTCGCAAGGCGACAAAGCAGCCAGCGCAGTCCCTTGGCAGGTCGGAAGGGCACCTTAGAAGGCTGGAGGGCCCCTGGAGAGACCAGACGGCTCCTGGAAAGTTCAAAGGGGCCCTGTGCAGATCGGAGGGGCCCCTGACCAGACCGAAAGGACCTCTGGGATGGTAAGAATGGCTCCTGAACGTGCTGAATTGGCCCCTATCCAGCACGGAGGAGCCCCAAGGCAGGTCGGAGGGCCCCTTGAACATGTTGGCAGGGCGACAAAGCAGCCACCGCAATTAGACCAGAAGCGTCGCTGGGCAGATCGGAGGGGCTCCTGGGCAAGTCAGAGGGGCCCCTGGCTAGACCGAAAGGGTCCCTGGGCCGGTCGGAAGGGCTCTTGAACATGCCAGATGAGTTCCTAGCCAGACTGGAGGGCCCCTGGGCAGGCCGGAGGGGCCCCTGGGCAGGCCGGAGGGGCCCCTGAGCATGTCGGCAGGGTGACAAAGCAGCCAGTGCAGTCCTTGGCTAGGTCGGAAGGACCTCTGGACAGGCCGAATGGCCCCTTGACACACAAAAGGGACTTCTTGGAAGGTCAGAGGAGTCCCTAGTCAGGCCGGAAGGACCAAAAGCACGTAGAGATCCCAGATGAAGATTAAATACAAAGAGGACTTACTCTACAATACAAAATATTAAAAGCGGAGCTTTCGGGTATATTGTAACACCCTTCGTCAGGGTGTTACAATATACCCGAAAGCTCCGATTTTAGTTTCTCTTGTAGAGTAAGCCCTCTTTGTATTTTATATATAAACCACCCACTCCACATCATGTCTTTTCGCTTCGCGGTTCCCAGATGAGTCCCTGAACATGAACAGGTCGGAAGGGCGTTGAAAAGGTCGGAGGGGCCCTAGACAATCTGAAGAGACCCTGGGCCTTTCAACAGTAAGAATGCAGTTGTCCAGGGAATAAAACTCAAAATTTTCGCGCCGCTCCGCGGCGCAATTGAACTACAAAGCCAATTATATGCGGGTTAGAAAAGCGGCCCGTTCCTAGGCGTATTTATGTGTTATGCTGCTACTTTCCGATATAATTGGGCAAGATAGTTCACTTTAGCACTTTTTTTACCGCACTTTTAAACGCACAATATAGCATTTTTAGAGGACCGCACCATACGCAATGTGACGCATTGATGAGAAATCAAATCCAGGGCATTAGACTCAAAATTTTCGCGCCGCTCCGCGGCGCAATTTGTTTAAAAGTTCCAGGTCTTGAGCTTAAAAATATTCCAAGTTGGTATACCTGATACCAAATTGGTGTCGCTGGTTACAAAGTTTATACAGCAGTTTGCTAACTCCAGCTCCTAAAAGTTGGTATGGCCCATACCATTCCTGTCATACTGCATTTTCCATCCTAGTAACGTGCCTTTTCATCCGTTTTGTTTGGCCCTTTCAACGCTCGAGAAGGGGTCCTTTCGAGGCGCCCCCCCCCCCCCCCCCACCTGGACGATATCCTGGCTACGTGCCTGTCTGAGGTGATAGCACCGACAGAACATGTGATAACTAGTACATTCCTTCTGGTAACTAGTGAACTATAGTAAACATACTTCGTACATGTCGCAAGAAATGAAAAAAGTTATAGTTGATAACTTAGTCACATTGAGTAAAAACTTGAACTGCGTAACGCCAAAATGACACTTGAAAATACAGGCTGTGATGCTCTATTTAAAGTGTTCAAGTTTGATCATAAATAAATGGTAATCCGTGCGGGGACGAGAAAGACGGAAATGATATTAAATATATATTACATTATATTGCAGGCTGGGTGGGCCCTTTTGGCCAAGGGCCCTTTTTCTGGAAAAGCTGCCCCCCCCCCAACCGAAAATATGTGGCGCCGGCCCTGGCCTAAGGTACGATCCTATTTAAAAGGATTATACGGGTTTCCGTCCTGAAAGTAAATGCACTCTTTTGCAGTTGTATGAGCTTTAAACACGTTTAAGACATATAACAGGGACCTCAATGCTCATTTAGTCCATTATTTCAGCAATTATCAGCGTTGAAGGGACACTCCCACCTTCCCAAAATTTGTCAAATGCACACCGTTTGTGGTGCAAAATATGAAGTAATGCTGCCGAACACGATTATGACATTTGTTTCTCGCAAACAGTGCTCAATTTTATAAAAAGTTAAGTTTTAATATTTGGGTTGATGACGTCATATTTAACTCTAGAGAGCTATACAGAAATCCTTTACGCTGCCAAAGTATGGCACAATTATTTAGAGACAATTCTGGCGCTTTGAATACAAAACAAACCAATTACCAAACCATTTGAAACACGCAAATATCTCCAAGTCTAACCTTAAAACAAGTCGACTATCATCACCATTTGGTAAAGAAAGGTGACGTCATCGGCTTTAGACCTCTATTCAAATACACGTGGGGTTTATTCGTTACAATTGTCAAGACTAAGCTCGAATTTCTTTTTGATTATACCTATGTGGTTGTTTTAACTGCTACCCTACTTAATTGCAATGCAAATCCAACAACATGGCTATCTCCGTGTCCAGGTATGTCGGGCACGTACAACTTTCGTCTCTAAATTCTGCCGGACGCCAGGAATTGCGCGATCGGGTGGTGGTTTCAGGACCTGCGCAACAAGCTATGCTTAGCGTGGATCCTGACCTCGGAAATCCATCCATTCAAAAACATTCGGACTAAATAAAAAAAAAATATCAACTCAAAACTAATGTTGAAGGTGAGGTGGTGGGAGTGTCCCTTTAAAACTTGGACGTTTTTCGAGACTAGTATCAGATAACGAGTACTTGATCGGCACTACTGTCCACCACTTTTATCTTCAGATAAATTTGAGAGTTTTTAATTATCCTACACTGATAACATGTTGTCCTACACTGGATCACAAAATTATTATGCAATTCAAAACTGACGGGACTTTGTATTACTACACACTGTTCGTTGAGGCTTTGTGTTTTTGTAGTTTTCTTTTCTCTGGCCTTTAGCGTTGATAATTTTGTGGTGGCGTATTAATTTTTTGGCATGAAAATTCATGAAAAATATATAATTTTATGGGAAAACTAGGTAACTGCTGCTGTTGTTGGAGCAAAACAAGTTTATTTTCTTTCAAATATTGCTTATTTTACCGGAAATATGCCATACGTGAGGTGTTATTAGCATAAAAGAGATGACTGGCTCTGCCTCAGCCGGTCCTGCAGAAAATACGCGATGGCATCACCGCGCACTTTGAAATGTTCTTACGTGCAGAAGAGGTAATTTCCAGAAAAATGTGGCTACCGTGGAATACTACCACCTTTATAAGTACGTTTTACTATATAACTCAATTATTCTGGGAAAAACCCGTATGATCCCTTTAAGATTACGTTTACCGCGGATAATTATCCCTCCCTTAAAGGAAATAGTTCACCTTCAACATTAGTTTTAAACTGAGATAGCAGTTTTGTAGCCCGTGTTGGGAAACCCCTATCTGCAAGTTTTCTTGACTGAAAAGTCTTTCCAGCCGAATATATTTGATTTTTTGACGAAGGAATGCGGTGCTGGCGAAAGAATGTTGTGCCGGTTTTAGCCTGGGCAGAGGCTATACCATCAGTCAATCAGCTTGCAGCTGGTGCTAGCAAGCGAACGCCGGCCGCCGGTTGGCACATCTCCAATGCGAGTCTATCCTTACGCGACTACTTTCGAATCTGATGGGCTGAACCATTTTTTTACATTCGCGTGACGTCAGGACTCTTGACTCAGAGAGTATGCATATAGTTTTGATAAACAATACAAATGTACGACCTTATGTCCTGAATCGGCGCGATATAAGGCCATTTTTGACAATATAAAAATAAATTGTATTAAATATAATCAAATCGTGTTTGGTAAAAAAATCCAAGGTGAACTATTCCTTTAAAGGAAATAGTTCACCTTCGGAAAATTTATCAGAACATGATATTATTATATTTTTAATACAGTTTCTTTTTTTATTTTCAAAAATGGTCCTACATCGCGCCAATTCAGGACAGAAGGTCGTAAATTATTAAGTTTATGGTGTGCGTTATTGGTCTGCGCATGCTCCGTGCAGTGCTGGCACTTTCAGATGGTACGGTATATCATATATGCGCCGCATTTCTTGGCCAAAAAGTCAAATATCTTCGGCTGGAGAGTCTTTTCAGACAAGATCAGTTGCAGATAGGGATTTCTCAACACGGGCTACAAAACTGTTATTTCAGTTAAAAACCCCCCATGTTGAAGGTGAACTATTTCCTTTAAAGGAAATAGTTCACCTTCGGAAATTTTTTCATAACACGATTTTATTATATTTTTTTTAATACAGTTTCTTTTTTTCTTTTTCAAAATGGTCCTACATCGCGCCAATTCAGACCAGAAGGTTGTACATTATTGATTTTATGGTGTGCGTTATTGGTCTGTGCATGCTCCATGACAGTGATGGCACTTTCAGCAGACGGTACGGTATAGCATATATGCGCCGCATTCCTTCGCCAAAAAATCAAATATCTTCGGCTGGAGAGTCTTTTCAGCCAAGAAAAGTTCCAGATAAGGATTTCTCAACACGGGCTACAAAACTGCTATTTCAGTTCAAAGCCCGATGTTCAAGGTGAACTATTTCCTTTAAAAGAAATAGTTCATCTTCAACATTAGTTTTAAACTGAGATAGCAGTTTTGTAGCCCGTGTTGGGAAACCCCTATCTGCAAGTTCTCTTGACTGAAAAGACTCTCCAGCCGAATATATTTGAGTTTTTGGCGAAGGAATGCGGTGCTGGCGAAAGAATGTTGTACTGGTTTTAGCCCGGGCAGAGGCTATACCATCAGCCAATCAGCTTGCAGCTGGTGCTAGCAAGCGATTGCCGGCCGCCGGTTGGCACATCTCCAATGCGAGTCTATCTTTACGCGACTACTTTCGAATCTGATTGGCTGCACCATTGTTTACATTCGCGTGACGTCAGGACTCTGACTCAGAGAGTATGCATATAGTTTTGATACACAATAAAAATTTACGGCCTTCTGTCCTGAATCGGCGCGATATAAGGCCATTTTTGACAATATAAAAATAAATTGTATTAAAAAATATAATCAAATCGTGTTGGGTACAAATTTTCCAAGGTGAACTATTTCTTTTAACCACCTTAACACCTTAACTACCCCACCTTAACATTATATTTGAGTTGAGATACCCATTTTGATGGCTTGGCATTGTAATTAAGTATGGTAGCAGTTAAAACAACCACAAAAATATAATCAAAAAAATATTCGAGTTTTATTTTGACAACTGTAAAAAATAAGGCCCATGTGTATTTGAATAGGGACTCTAAACCGACAGCGTCGTCTCTTTACCCAACTGGTAATGATAGTCGACTTGTTGTAAGGTCAGCCTTGGAATATTTTCGTCTTTCATTTCTCGATCCCCGGGTGGTTTGCAATCTAACGCGTGACAAACTAGCTCACATTCACATTCACATTCAGAAACACATTCGCAGACTATTCGGATATGCATGAAAAGTGGAGCATAGGTAGAGCATGACCTACTTATTACGCTAATACAATTTTAGAGTCGCACATTTAAAGTCAAAGGATCTAGAGCAGGTCATAGGTTTAAGGTCAAACAGCGGACTATTCCGATTTGCATGCAAATTGGCACACATATAGAGCATGACCTCCTTATCACGCTCATAAAATCTTAGAGTCGCACATTCAAAATCAAAGGATTTAGAGCAGGTCAGATAGGTTTAAAGTCATACAGTGGACTATTCAGATTTGCATGAAAGTTAGCACACAGATAGAGCATGATCTCATCACGCTCATAAAATATCAGAGTCGCACATTCAAAATCAAAGGATTTAGAGCAGGTCATACCGTTCCAGTACGGGTTTCCCCAACCGGTCCCCGACCGAATCGGTCGGGATTCCCCATGCGTGCGCTTGGGATTTGAGACACATCGCACGGGTAAATGACCTCCGGTGGCGTACGGGGAAATCCAACCGTTCCCCGACCGTCCGGTTGGGATTCCCCGACCGATCCCCGGGCCGTCTATGCCACAAATACATGATACTGGTACGATCCCGTACGGGGAAACCAAATCGTTCCCCGACCGTCCGGTTGGGATTCCGCGACCGATCCCAGGGCCGTCTATGCCACAAATGCATGATGCTTGTATGATCCCGTACGGGGAAACCCAACCGTTCCCCGACCGTCTGGTTGGGATTCCCGGACTGATCCCCGGGCCGCGTTGTAGACGAAGATTTGCGGACGAAGAATTTCTAACGAATATTTGCGGACGAAGAATTGCGGACGAAGATTTGCGGACGAAGATTTGCGTAGACGAAGGTTTGCGATACGAAGATTTGCGTATACCAAGTTTGGCGGATACGAAGAAATGCGAGACGATGATTGACCGATGCGAAGAAATGCGAGACGAAGAAACGCGTGACGAAGAAATGCGCTACGAAGAAACGCTAGACGAAGATTTGCGTACGAAGAAATGCGCTACGAAGAAATCCTGGACGAAGATTTGTCCGGACACCAATTTCAAGACAACTTTCAAGGTGATATACATATACATACACATATACATATACATATACATATACATATACATATACATATACATATACATATACATATACATATACATATACATATACATATACATATACATATACATATACATATACATATACATATACATATACATATACATATACATATACATATACATATACATATACATATACATATCAGGGTTGTGCTCGACTCATATTTTTTAGACTGACTCGACTCTGACTCATTTACGAAGGGACTCTGACTCAACTCTGACTCAAGCGGGGAAATTATTTGTTTTGAGTCGACTCAGCTTTGACTCATTTGCTTTTACCCCTGACTCAACTCTGACTCAAGCGAGGGGGACAATTTTTTGAGTCGACTCAACTTTGACTCATTCGCTTTTACCCCTGACTCAACTCTGACTCAAGCAGGATTTTGTTTTTGTTTAGTCGACTCAACTTTGACTCATGTAAAAATTGCTTGAGTCGACTCATTTTTGACCTCAAGTTCAACTAACTTAACGACTTTGATTTAAATGTATTTGACTTGCAAAAACTCTAGAATATTATATCATATATGTAAACACTTTTATTTTGATTTACTCTGGATCAAGGCACATTAATTAATATTGCATTATCATAAATATCTACTGCATCCAGCTGCATTGTAAGCTATATTCAAATATATATGTTCCTAATAACAATAATAATAATAATAATAATAATAATAATAATTATTATTATTATTATTATTATTATTATTATTATTATTATTTCGCACCAGCACAGGTACGTATCTTTACTTTACCACTATTGTTAATTGCTATGAATTTTAATGGTCCTATATGATAGGATGCAAATATGAAATAAGTGAGGCTTATTTGAAGTTGGTTCTTGAGCTGGACTGAAAAGTAAAACAGGTGTTAATTAAAATTGAGTTACCAAACCAATCAACAAGCTCAATAGTCAATACTGATAGCAGTCTAGCAGGTTGTAAAACACTAACCGGTGTGCTGTATTCATGAATACTGAATAGATACTTACGGTTACGAGTTAAAGTAATAACTCATGGCCTTTTGTTACTTACACAATTGTGCTCAGTCAGATAGACACTAGCTAGACTGCAGACTGCAGAGTGCAGTAGGAACACTGCATTTATAACACAGCAGTCACTACACTATGATACGATATTGATCTTTCGCATTAGTATAATTCAATTAAACCACACCATCCACCAGCGTTTCACAAGGATATGCCACACAGACATGTAACTCCCCGACTGCCAACCCAAACCACAAAAATGTAATATTTTGTAATTTGTAACGTTCAACTTCAATACAATTCAACACATATTCCAAGCTGTTGTGACCAAGCAATCGAATGTTTTGATTGGCTGAAAGCCTGCCAATGATAAACCATCTGTTAGAAAAAGAAAGGTGTATAGGAGCTAGCGGTTCAGTCACTAGCAGTATGGAATGATGTTGAGCTAAACCTGGCTAATACATAACTATGAACTGGTTAGTGGTTACATTGATATAAAATAAATTTGTAGGATCGCTAAGATGCAGCTCAATGTAGACACTGTGATGCAGTGTTGTCATGCCACATGTCCGATCAGGATAGGATTTGATTTTTGATTATTGATTGTAACCAATGACGTCCAAATATGAGATGAATATGACTAGATCTAGACAAGCTGCGTTCACTTCAAAATCCTGGCTGGGCTGCGCCGTTTAACCCTATTTGTAACAGGGGGGGGGGGGGGGGCGGATTCCGCCCCCTCATGTTTTTCGCGGATATCTCCAGAACGGCTGGGAGCAGGCCCATGAAATTTTGGGACTTTTCATAGAATTGAACTCCGCATTTGGAGTCAAAATTTTGAGTTCTTAACTTGAACAGAGGCGGTTCCAGGGCACAGTTTTGGGTGGGTTCGGAGGCGACATTTGGCGAAAATACGGAAATGCGATCTTCACGGTTTCTTCCTAACTGCATCAAGTATGAAGGAGTTACATCGGCTTACCGTGATTGCAACAAGTGCAAATTAGATGATGTTAATGAAATATCATACAAAATTGCATGGCAGAGGCGGTTTCAGGGGCTTGAAAAGGGGGGGGGGGGTTTCCAGGAAGTATTCAATGCTTGGCGGGAAGCCAATAGAGCAATGTAAGGGGCATTTATAGCTATCAAGATGTAAAAGATAGCTTCTGCTTCCATTATTTGCATAATTTATTACATATAGAGTTTCAGGAGCGCGTTCAGGAACATGAAAAGGGGGGGGGGTGACTGGCATGGTGATGACGATATGCCAGCGATAACGGCGCAATATACGTTTAGCTTATAATAATATATGCACATATGAGACCAGAAAAGGGAATATAGTCATTTTTTTTGCAGAGGCGTGCTCAGGAATGGAAGAAAGGGGGTCATATTATTGCAAGGAAACTAAGAGGCATCGGCGTACAATGACATAACATACTGCAGTTTTCGGATGAAACACGCACCACAGGCTACTCTACGAACGATTATAAGGTAATAGGCGAGTCCAGGTAGGGTAAAAAGGGGGGTAAGCAATGTTAATTCAAGTTGTAAGTGAAATAGTCACTGTTGACTAGTTAGTATCATAATAGCGGATAATATACTTATCAAACGGTCTTGCGCCGCCCTAGTTTGGATCCTGGATACGCCTATGATGAAGTACAACATGCAAAAAGGAACTATCTATGATCAGTAACATATTTATAGTGCTGGGTAGCAACTTGTCTGCGGTTAATATTTTCCCCAAATTTACCCCCCTTTTTCACTAACCTGGTACCGCCTATGGCAAAAATTATGATTTATAACTGTTTTTTCTAATGTCTCAATCACATACCATTTCATTTATAAAAAAAAACATCAAAAAATGGCTTTATTACGCATTTACTTCACCCCCATATTGAGTGACCTGCACACGCCTATGATTTTTGAATTTTCAAACGTCACCGTCATATATCAATTTCCGATTCAATCTCTATCGATTCCTATTAGTTGTGTTAAAATCGGTCGATAAACATGAAAGCTATGTTGAATCAAAAATACCACTAAAATTTGTCGTTTTTGCCCCCCTGTTGCCCCCCTATCCAAAATTTATATATTTTTATTATTTATAAATGTAGATCGTGTTGAGAGGAACCAAACACCGTTTCATTTTTGAAAATCCGACGGGTAGATCTCGAGATCTCCGGGGGGCGGAATCCGCCCCCCCCCCCCTGTTACAAATAGGGGTAGCCAGGAGCCTGTTACAAATAGGGTTAAGACTGGGATGTTTGCTGCATCTGGTTTCTGGTAAAGCACCACTAAATGTCACAGGATTTCACTACTGATTGGCTAAGCCAAAAATATTAATCATCGCAATGCCGTTAGGGCATTCCTAACACTGAAATTATGAACATCAACTCAGACCTCATTGTATCCAAAAATAATATTAATGAAGCTTGCTGTTGCCAAGCTCATCAGACTTACCACTATACTATGACTAAGTACCGGAAAGGTAATCGCTCAGAGGTCCAGGCGTTTTACCCCTTAAATGCAGGGGCTCCGCCATGGGGGGTGTCAACATTCTTGAGACAGGGGGGGATTATCCCTCAAATTTTACCTGACAAACGACTATAAATCAGTGTTCAGTTGTTCTAATTATTTGTTACCTCCACCAGCAACAGTTTTTTGCTGACGTTTCACCGATGATGCACCCCCATTTGTGTTCTCAAATTTTGACAAACCAATCAATCGCTTCAGGATGTTGTGACTTGTGATAACTCACAACAAAACGCTTCATAGTATCTTTCCTAAAAAAATAAACTTCCAACGCAGCTGTGCACAATGTTCTGCCGTGCAATGTCAACATCATCTGAATTCTGACATCCTCCTTTATAATGTGACAAAGATAATTAGCATTATTACTTTTTCAATTGGCACCGACCCTAGCTGCCACTTCAAAGCTAACACTTTGACATCACTCATGCATTTTGACTTACTTCAGAATGTTGTACTCTAACACTTTTTGGATTGTAACACTTTTTCGCCATTATACTTAATGTCATTCGATAAGGAAAAAAATTGTATTAGTTCAGTACAATGCTGTATAAACCGTTCAGTAATTCAACTCCCCAGTTTATACCCAGTTTATGTTGTTCTTGAGGTCCCTAATACACCGAAGAAAAGAGTAGTCAGCTGATGGTACAACAGACTGAAAAGTGGTTTGTCTTTGACAGTCTACAGTCTAA
>JAXIVJ010018037.1:0-24454 GCA_036785665.1 Chirona hameri | reverse complement strand
TATATTTTTTCTTTCAAGTAACTAATTTTAGTAAGTAACAAATATGTACAGTTTTCTTTAGGTTCATTATGTTTATGCCATGAGCATATGTCTGAACAAATATGGACTGTTTTCTTTAGGTTAATTGTGTTTGTATTTGAAGGTTTTTCTTCTGAATTGTGCCCCATGTGCAAGTGCCGTAACAAATATGGAGTTGGACTCTGAGCCGAGACCCGGGCGGCCTTCTCAAATTATTATTTGTGCCCCCTAAGCATGTGATGGAACAAATATGGACTGTTCACTACCTGAATCTTATTGACTCCACATGTAAAAATAAAAATGAAGGCGTTTTCTTCTGAATAACATAGTTGTATCACCCCCCTGGAATGTTTGACTGTTTTCTTTAGGTTAAATAGGTTACGTTATGTGCACATAGGAGTAACCACCTTCCGAAAGTAGTTGGGGACGGAGGCACTTTGAAGTCGATTCTTGCCATACAACGCCCATAGGCGCAATGTTGAAATCCGAAAATGTTACTGGGACTGATCCCCAGTGACCCCAGTGGTGGTTATGCGTCTGTATGTGCATATGCCAGAACAAATATGAACTGTGTTTTATTAGGTTAATTATGTTTGTATTTGACGGCTTTTTCTTCTGAATTGTGCCCATGTGCATGTGTCATAACAAATATGGAGTTGGACTCCGACCCGAGACCCGGGCGGTCTTCTCAATTTATGATTTGTGCCCCATGAGCATGTGATGGAACAAATATGGACTGTTCATACCTGAAACTTATTGACACCAAATGTAAAAAATAAAAATGAAGGCGTTTTCTGAATAACATAATTGTATTGCCCCTCCCCCCTGTAGTGTTTGACTGTTGTCTTTAAGTTGCATTGGTTACTTTAACTTAATTGTATCCCCCTCCCCCTGGATCCGCGCCTGTCACTTGGTTAATTATGTTTGTATTTACAATTTGAATTTAGGATTTTGAAAAGCTGCTGCTTTGTCCATGATCATGTGATGGAACAAATATGGACTGTTTAATCCATTCTAAATTTATGACTTTGAAAAGATAATGCTTTGTCCAACGCCATGATCATATGTTGGAACAAATATGGACTGTTTTCTTTAGGTTAATTATGTTTGTTTTTGCAGGGTTTTTCTGCTGAAATAATTTTATTTCCCACCTCCCACCATATGCTATGCTAATTATGTTTTCTTTAGGTTAACTATGTTTGTATTTGCAACTTTAAATATCCAATTTCCACAGTCCAGTATCCTAATCGTGTTTTATGTGTCCTCTTGCAGAATCCATACTACTTTTACCCCAACTACTTTTCGTCAACTACTTTTTATCAGACTTTTCCCCCCAACTACTTTTCACCTCATTTTTGTTTACACATATTCAAACTTTTTTTTACCAAACTACTTTTTCCCATAACTACTTTTACTTTGCCCCACCTTCTTTTAACTTTGCCCCAACTACTTTTGCCATCAACACAAAATAGATATAAACTGGTAATGTGAAAACAATAGCACAGACAAAGCATGGCTGCCACACGTTGGTTTACACCTCGGCCTTTCATGTACACCCGCAAGTTACGTTTAAATGAGGCAGGCCTCAGACCAGTCAGTTCGGTCGGTAAACTGTTGTAAAGACGAGGGACTCGGTAGGAAAACTGACGTCTACGGGCTTCAGTGCGGATGCCAGCTTTGTAGAACCAGCTTTGTAGCTGGTTCAAGATCAACGTGAGGGGCAATGAACCTCATCACTCTGTTATCGATCAAACTTGTACCCGAGTCTACTCGAGTCAGGTAAGCAATCACGGACTACGTAACCGTTGATTCCAGCCCTTGTAACTGGCAGGGAAACGAGTCCTACCGAGCGCACCTTCCCGCCCATTCCGGCCGTCCCCGGCCCGGCCGCCCCGGTGAGGCGGCTGCTGCCAGTCTCGGGTGCCGCCGTCAGCCCACCCGCCACTGGCGTCCCGAGGAGCCGCGGAGTGGCGGCGCCTCCTGTCCGCCGCAGCTCCAGCGGCTCCGCTCCAGGTCTGGTCCCGCCAGGGTCCGCTCGGCGGAGATCCGCCAGGGCCAGAGGCGGGAGAGTTGCAGTGTCCGCGGCGATACTGGAACGATCCGCCGTCTCCCTCGTAGTCGTCACTGGAGCCGCCCTCGTCCGGCCGGTGAGCGCCAGCGCCCGCGGCGCGGCTCCGGAGCCGGTGGCCAGCCGCTGCGCTCCGCCCGGCTCGGGCGCGTGCCGCCCTGGCTCGCCCAGCGAGCGTGGCGAGCGGCAGCCGTGCTGGCGACCTCAGTCTGCTGCAGGTCCTCCTCCCTGGTCAGCTCACAGATGCAGTCCTCGAAGGTGACGGCCTTTTGACGCGAGGGAAGCGGCCTCTCCTCATCGCTGAGGCCCACCAAAAAGTGCCGGTGCATATTTGCGCTGTAGGATGGGACGCATACTTTCTTAAGCTGATCGTCATCACTGAAGAATTCCGGGCACGCCTGGCGAACAAGCCGACGCACTGGCAGCGTGTAGTCCTGTGCTGACTGCCCGCCTTTGGCCAGAGCAGCCAGTGCATGTGCCGCTTGACCGGTAGACCTGGCCGTGCCACCGAAATGGGAGTCGAGTTCCTTCCTGATCGCCGTCAGGTTCAGCTCCCCGCCTTTGTCCTCGATACTGTTCACCACGGTCAGAGCTCGACCTCGGCATCTAGCGGCGACGATCGTTGCAAGAGTCTGCTGTGAGTGCCCTCCCAGAACTGCCAGCCGGCTGCACTGGCGGAGAAAGTCGTCTGGAGGCTGTGACCTATCATTTGTCGGGAAATCACTCACGGCAATGGAGAGCTGTGCCATGCACGTCTCAAATCACTGGCACAGTCACTGGGATCCCACCGCTGCCACCAAGTGACCCCCGCCCGCCCAACGCACAGCAAAACGCATTTTTTTTCCCGGACCGGCCTATAGCCATATTCCGGGAGGGACAATGACCTCTGGCAATTTGCCAGGCAAAAAACTACGTTAACCGGTTTATGTGACCCGGAGCAAACTAGGGACTAGGGCAGCTATTTTACGTTACTAGTTACGTTAACCGGTTTATTTGTACCCGGAAAAATTATTTGTTCAAAGTAAATATAATATCTAACATTACGTTAAGTATTTCGTTCAAGGTCAAAAATAAGTAAAACACGAGACACACATACATACATATTTTTATTACATACACTTGAACAGTGTCAGTGTTGGTGGAGCCGTGGGGTGCCGTCATTGCAACAGCGGGAGACTGTTGCCAGTCTCCCTAGCTCTGGCGCCTCGGCGAGACCTGGTTGTGGGGTGTGTTTAGCTGGGCGAAAAGTCCTGAATAATAAAAAACCCAGCGTCTATAGCAAAGGGGAAAAACCTGCGCGGTGGGCCAAAAATGCGCAAGGCAAAAAACCCCTGTTATATTTGTTTAGCTAAACGTGTTTGGTAGAGATAATCTAAGAGGGGACCTATCAATACAAGATAACTATCACCTAACAGTGTAAAAAAGATTGACAGGGTGGATACTGCACCGCAGCGCAGTGGGCACTGCACCGCGGCGCAGCATCGGCGTGTAATCTGGTTTGGCAGGGAAACATGCCGCCGCCAACGCAAAATCGCACATCAGCCATCGGCGTCCCATCGCAGAAATCCCCGCCAAATCAGCCACGTCACGAACAGCCAAAGCAACTAAACCGCTCGCCGCGCGGCCGAGATCCAGCAGGGGGCCCCCGCAACAACACACCGGCAGCCGACCCGCAACCCCACGTCGGCAGCAACATGATTTAGTATACTGCACCGCAGCGCAGCGGACACCACACCGCAGCGCAGTGGAGTGAGCACCGCACCGCAGCGCAGCGGCCACCACACCGCAGCGCAGCATCGGCATATGTTATCAGGGGCGGGTGTTCAACTACTCGGCTTTGGCAAGAGCGGAGCAGAGGGGAGAGGAGGGTTGGGAGGAGCATTACGTTAAGAGATGAACAACGAATTCCAATGGAACCTTTCGTTGCGCGACTGATTCGGCAGGGAATCATGCCGCCGCCAACGCAAGACCGCACATCTACCATCGGCGTCCCATCGCAGAAATCCCCCGCCGAATCAGCCACGCAACGAATTTCGCCGCGCGGCCGGGATCCAGCAGGGGGCCCCCGTAACAAGACACCGGCAGCCAACACGTAACCCCACGTCGGCAGCAGCGTGATTTTAACATAATTTAACATGCTGCACCGCAGCGCAGCGGACACTGCACCGCAGCGCAGCAGCCACCACACCGCCGCGCAGCATCGGCGTGTGATCTGATTTGGCAGGGAATCATGCCGCCGCCAACGCAAAATCGCACATCAGCCATCGGCGTCCCATCGCAGAAATCCCCCGCCAAATCAGCCACGTCACGAACAGCACCGGCCATTCGCCGCGCGGCCGAGATCCAGCAGGGGGCCCCCGCAACAAGACACCGGCAGCCAACCCGCAACTCCCGCGTCGGCAGTAACCTGATTTAACAGTTAGTCAGGAAGTTATTTCTGACTGGTTTGGCAGGGAATCATGCCGCCGCCAACGCAAAACCGCACATCAACCATCGGCGTCCCATCGAAATCCCCCGCCAAATCAGCCACGCAACGAACAGCCAAGCCATAACCATTCGCCGCGCTACCAATCCAGCAGGGGGCCCCCGCGACAAGACACCGGCAGCCAACACACAACTCCCACGTCTGCAGCAGCACGATTTAACAGTTAGTCAGAAATAATTTAATGACGTATTTGTTGGAGGTGATTTATTGTTTCTTGTTCAACCGTCTCAAATTGCGGCGGTAGCGGTTACTTTCAGGGGGGCTGGGGCTACGAGGGAGCCGGGAAGGAGGGTGGGGGGAGGGGAGGGATGGCGGGGAGAGGCGGGCGGGCGGGGAGCTGGGGCGGGCGGGCGGGGAGCTGGGGCGGGAGGGCGGGGACTGGGCGGGGTTGCAGGCGACTTTCCGGGAGACGGCTCTCATGAGAGAGTCGTCCGAGGGGAGGTCCTCCGAGAATCGGCTCTCCGCTGGTGCTGGGGAGGCCGGGGAGGCGGGGCCTGAGTCGGTGTTCGACTCGGCTGGTTGGGCTGGGGAGCGCGGTGCCGGTGGATCAGCGGCAACGGCGCCTTCGAGGTCCGACAGAGATGCCTCGGGGAGCTGGGGTGGTGGTCGGGGGGTCTGTCGGTTGGGGGGTCTGGCGGGAGGCCGGTGGGGTGGGGGGGAGGTTCCGGGAGGTGGGAGGGGCGGCCAAGCGCCGGGGGCGAGACCTGGGCTGAGGGAGGTGGAGGGCGGGGCGTCCGGTGGGCGCCGACTGTCGCCGCGCTTCAGGCGCTCTGTCTCGCGAGCGAGACCCCAGGCCAAACACCGGCGGTCCCAGGCCGGGTGGGCCTGGTCGCACGAGGCGCAGCGTGCTGCGCGCGTGCACCCTTCGGTGCCGTGCTCGCCAGCGCACCGACCACAGGTGGCGGTGCGCACCCGGCAGGTCCACTTGAGGTGGCCGTAGTGCCAGCACTGCTGACACTGCCGGGGGGGGGGGGGGGCGGGATCCACTCCCTGACGGGGGCAGCCACGTACCCACAGTGGATGTGGGTCGGCAGCTCCTTGCCTCGGAAGCGGAGCCGAATCAGCGGGTTGGGCTGATCGGGTCGCCGCTTCGATGGCGACAGGCGAGTCACCTCGCACACCCCTTGGTGTGCGAGTTCCCGGAGGAGATCGTCCTCCGAGAGCTCGGCCACGTCTGGGGCACCATGCCAGACCCTCCACGGAGTTGAGGTGCGCCGGGGCCTCCACGGCGACCCTCACTCCGATGAAGGTGGTCCGTCCCATGACACTGACGTTCTGTTGGGACGTCAGTGTCTCGATCAGGAGTGCTCCCGATCGAATGGGTTTGGCGCTGGCTACGTCGGCACAGATGGCGACCAGCCAGCGCCGGACCAGGAACGGGTTGACATTCCTAAATGGAATGCCATCCGCTCGCCACATAAGGAGGCAAGCGGGCCCGTCCGGGGGGGTGGGGTCGGGGGGGGAGCCGTGCTCCGGGTCGGACCCTGGGAGGCCCCTGAGGGGAGCGGGGAGTGGGTCCGACCGGGGAGGTGCGACGTCGCGCACCGGGGGGGGACCCCAGAGGGGGGTCGGAGGGTCGGGGGGACGGAGGGGCGGAGGGGCGGGGGGGGGGGGGGGGGGGGGGTCGGGGGGACGGAGGGGCGGAGGGGCGGGGGGGGGGGGGGGGGGGGTCGGGGGAATGGGAGTCCGGCAACGGCCGGGCCCCTGGACGGGGCGGGCGGGGGCCCCTGAGGGGGGCTGGGAGGGGGACTGGGAGGGGGGCTGAGCGGCGGGCGGGGGGCCTCAGTCCGACGGCGATATGGCAAGGTGGGCATGTCGGGCAGGCGGGGGGGGGGGGGGAACGCGGACAGGGGGGGAACGCGGACGCGCTCTGGGGAACCCCGGAGGGGGGTAGTAGGGGCGGCGGGGCGGGGGGGTCGCCATGACCGGAGGAGGGAGGGGAAAGCTTAATGAATAACCTAAATTACGTTAACGTGGCACACACGGCAGAACGTGTTGCCAGCTGCAATTAATCTAAAGAATGAAGCGGGTTCTCTACCTTGCAAATTGTGGAAATTACGTTACCTACTTAAAAATATATAAGGGCTACCTATCTAAGGGTCTAACGACCCTGCCACAAGCACGTGGACAGGGTCCCGCACCCGGAAGCGGTGGAGGGCTGGTGAAGTCTGGCTGGAAGTCGTCAGTGGTCCGATGTCGTTGAGATCGATGAACAAAACGCAACCGTGTCCGGGTCCTGGATGTTTATTCACCCCGCGCGCAGCCGTGCGGCGGCGCGGCGGCCTGACCTCACTCGCCGTCGCCAGGGGCGCGCTCAGTTCCAAACACACGTGGGGCAGTCTTCCTCTAACCGGTCACAGGAATAGGTTACCTTGAAAGTTGTCTTGAAATTCAACCATACGGTGCATCTTGAGCTCAAAACTACGAATATGACTTTGGTTTGGACAACTGATGGATATATGTGGAGAAAGAAGTAAGTTTCTCTTTGTATTTCACGAGAAATCGTACGATGACAGCTGGCGTTCTGGCTCCGCCCCGCTCCGCCTGACGCAAAGTAGTCTCTGACAAGGGGCCGCCCGGCCGGCTGAGCGGATATTAACGAGGCGTCGTGATCAGAGATTACGTGCCAGAGAGTGTACATGCCTCAGGCGGCGAGAGTTCATGTCCCGATCGTGGCCCGGAACAGCGGACATGAAACCGGGCCGACTAGTCCTGTGCCGAAATTACTTAACCCTATTCCCTGCGGGGCAGATTCTGCCCCTCCCGGTGGTTTTTCACTTGCCGCTTCTAAACCGTTATGCCTAGCGTCCTGAAACTTTGTGACTTTTCCCAAAATTGAATGGCGCGAGTTGTGTCAACATTTTGAGAAAAAATCGGTCCAGCAGAGGCGGTTCCAGGCTCCTGTTTTGGGGAGGGTGTTACGAATGCGGTTTTGCGTCGCATACTTCCTTCGTGGTTTGCAATGCAATACATGCGCCAGAAATAATTTCAATGCGATATGCATCATAGATAATGGGATTGTACACATTTTTGGGGCAGAGGCGCACTCAGGATACAAAAATGGAAGGCGATACCCACCCTCAAATTAGGTCAAACTTCAAAATAGTAAGATGATAAAAGCGTTACGCGCATGGTGCCCCCCCCCATGTTTTTTCCTGGATCCGCCTATGCGTAATATATCAAATTTAACAAATTACAACAAATAATGCCCACAAGTGACGTTCATGTCGTCCCAAACAATCACGAACAGCACATACTTTTTCCCAGAAAATCCCTCCATTTTACATTCCCTGAATACGCCTAAGATTTTTTTTTTGTCTTTTGAATTATTAAATACCAGTACATTTGAAGCTCAAAAACGTTTGAAGTATGACAATCGGTCAAACCACATGGCCGCAATGACACCCCAAATTTCCGGATTTTTTGCCCCCTGGCCCCCCATTTTTGAACAAAACAAAGATTTTGGAGATCAAAAAAAGAGATCTTGTCATGACGAATCGAATGGCGTTTTCGTCATCGAAATCGACCGAGCAGTTCTCGAGATCTCTGGGGGGAGGGCAGAATCTGCCCCTCCCCGCAGATTAACGTAATTCTGGCCGCCCGCAGGAATAGGGTTAACGTAGGGAGGTAATTGTTTCACCACAACCCATTTTTATATCTGCTCTACAAATCTGCTATCTCAGTCCAAAACCCCATGTTAATGGTGAACTATTCCCTTGAAAGGGAATGTTTCACCTTTGTATTAGTTTTAAACTGAGACAGCCATTATCTTGGGCCGGTATTGAAATGTCTAGATTACTAAGGTCATTTTTCCCCAAAACTTAACCGTTTTTAAGCAATTTAATTTCCCATTTGCAAAATGACTCCTGTCTGGTGCAGCCCCACTTTGCCAGCCAATCAGCGGCGGTCTATAGCTCAATAATGACGCCATTTATCCCCAATATAAACACTTAATTTGTATTTGTAATTTGTTTAAGTTAAGTGACTTTTCGAGTGAAAAAATATCACCATCGTTTTCAGCAGCACTTACTTCATATGTTCTACTACAACCAGCGTATATTTGACAGCTTTCAGAAAGGTGAAACATTCCCTTACTGTTTTGCACGTGCCGAAACTCCCATTGGATTAACATAGAGAGTCGTGGAATCGTAATCTATAATGTAAAACCAAATAAGATGCCAGACCGTTGAGACAAAAGCAATCATAGGGCGATGTGCTAAATGAATTGGAGTTTTTTTATGGTATTTTTTCATTTATAATCACCTTCATATTTTCAGTAGCATGGCTCCGAAGCGGACATCTCCATACCAATGGTAACGGTTTTGAGTGGTTTTGACCCAATATGGTCCACTTAGAGTGAACCAATCTGTATAACCCCCAGCGCCCTCTGCCTGGATCCGGGGCTGGATTATATGTATATATAAAGTAAATCTGTCTCGCATCGTTTTGCGTTGCGTGCTGGCAAGTGGCAACATGTCCGATTCATTTTTGAGACGAGGATTTCTGTTGGTGGTTCTATCGGCATTATCGCCATGACTGTTCACATGCAATAGAAAGCGTATTATTAATTTGATTTACTAGTAATGTATTCATTAAATAAGAACAAACAAAAAAATCACACCGGATACGTGGGCTTGATAATGGCAGCTCTAATAGCTTTCGCCTGGGTCCAGAATATATTTGTTATTTATTTACTCAGAAACGATATTTTAACATTATTTATTTTACAAATATTTTTGTAATATTTGTATGATTCCAATTTTAATAATTGCATCAAAAACAAATGTTTATTATAATGCTTTCAATACACTTCAATTTTTAAAACACCCTTGATTGTTTACGCCAGCAACGCAAACTGCGCCGGAGTAAACAACTCCGTCGGCACCTTGGTGAAACGGACTCATTTACGGTACGTAGCTTTTGATGGCGTAACTCACGCATTTCGTAAGTTACGCCAAAAGCTTTATGAAACGAGGCCCTGGCAACCAGTGATGGCAGTATAATTACTAGATTCTATGGTTTTATACATGGGATTTCGCCATACCATGATTTGTATGCTGAAAATCGATGTCAGAACTTATATGAGATTATGCTATAATTGCTAACTGATGCTCCTTTTTCTCTATTTTGAATATTATATCAGCAATTATCATAATAATGTAGTATACTAATAGCAGTTATAATCAATATAATTATAATATTAATATAAGCATTTTATTATAAATATATTATAAGCGCGTGGTCCCCATATGTTCGTTTAACACGCGCCCTAGAGGGCCTCTGATAATTACACGCCCTGGGGGGCGTATTTCGCCCCCTCCCAAGATCTCGAAAACCATGCAACGTAGCGACAAGCGGAAAACTGCGTTAAATATCTCGCGACAAGTTCTATCGAAGGTGTATTGGTCTTTTTAGGTCATGTCAATATTGACGTCACCAGAGGTCATCAAAGGTCAGATTTCCCAGTTTTAGGACTTCGCTCCAGAAACCCCAAGTATCTCGGGAACTATGATAGCTAGGAACAAACGAGAAAACAAATAATCGAAAGATCTTGAAATATTTAATCGCATTTGGCAAGCGTAATTTTAGCTCAGGTGAATAGTTTAGGCTGCCGAAATCATCGAACGTCAAAAAGGCTGTTTTTGGCAAAACAGTTTTTCGCAAATACTTTTTACCTAATAAAGATAAAGGTGTAGAATGTCGATGCCACCGCCGGGCGTGTAATATTACCTGTCGCCGAGCAGCGCCCCCCGCTCACCCGCCCGGCCAGCAGGGCAGTGCCTGCAGCCAGCTGGCGCGTAAAACACTAGCGGCATCTCCCGCCGGCGACTCGAACTCGAACCGCACTTCGCCGCCCGCCAGTGCTGAGTCGACCCCAGGCTGGCGCCAGGCCAGCTGGCGTCAGCATTGACCTTGTGACCTTGTAACCCTCTCGACCAATGGCCGCTCGACACGCTGCGCAGAGACCGAGTTTGGGACGGAGGTGTTTTGGAGGTTAACCCGCGAGTTACTGGGGTATATTTCATAACGGGACTTACTGGGGGGGGGGGGGGGGGGGCTATTTTTGCCCCCCCCCTCTGATCTCCGGATCTACTGGACCGAATGTAAAAATTCAAACGGAATTCGATAGCCCTGGGAAATTGATCGAGGGAAACATAATATTGTTGACCTCGGGGTCACCGATGACGTCACAGGTCAGGTCAAGTACAAAATGTTTGACCGTGTCAAAAGGTCTCGATGGATGGAATTGTCGCGCAAAATTGCGATATTAAACGCATATGCTGTCGATAAATCGGTATGATTCGAGTGTCTGACACTTCTAAGTACCTTTCTAGGCTGTTTATGACCTTGGGTCAGGTCAAGGTCATCCGAGGTCACGAGGTCAAACTGCATATTACGGTCATTAGGTGTTGTAACACATGTTTATGGGCTTGTTTTTCGTCTAGAAGGCGAAAAATGGTCTTAGAACATTGTTTGTTCCATATAAATAGAATTAAAAAGCAAAAATGGAAATGCGTTTTTTATGCATAGTAATGCTGTGAGAAGTGGTCGATTTTTGTCATTTAAAGGTCATAACTCAGTCATTTTTAAAGATATCGACTTTAAATTTGGTACACATATTCACCGCATACGTCTCGATCACATATATTCCGGTTTTTGGATAATTCTTATTTTTTCTTTAAATTTGGTAAAAACAAAAAAAAATGTATTTGGATTTCTCAAAATTTTGAATTTCAAAAAAACTCAAAAATCCGAGATAATAGTTTGATATCCCGGTCTATTGTCAGTAATTTGGTTTAAACAATTTAGTTTATCTCAAATATCGTACCTTTGACAGCGTTTTCTGAAAACCATTATTTTGCAACAAAAACCGAAGAACATGACGTCACTCTGACATCATTCCCGGTTGACCTTTCATAGCCTCATATTTTTCCTTTTGCCAACATGTGTAGAATTGATGTGAGAGAAGGTACTGTAAGTTTGGTGACGATACTACCTATGTTCGTTTAGGAGTTATTACAAAATAACGGGAGGGGGGAGAGCCACCAGTGAGCTTGATCGCCGTTTATACAGAGCCACCAGTGAGCTTGATCGGAGTGTTTGTGTGCCGACAGTGCGCCTTTTGAGACAGTGAACCACCGAACCAACCTAACCTGCTAACGTAACGTCAACAAAGGCAATTATTTGGACGCCATCGTGTTTGTCTCGTCCAGGCGCTTCTATTCAATACGAGTGAGCGCGAAGCGCTCGCTCGTTCTTCCGTGGTATATGGGAAAAATATGATTATGAGCGACCCGGCCCGGCCCGACCCGACCCGACCCGTGGCGACGCTTTTGACAAGCTCATATCTCTGCAACCGCACGTCCGATTGACAAGCGGACTTCTTTGCTGAGCAGCCCCATTTAACCTAGGGTAATAGAACAACGGGTAGAACAGTAAGGAATTTAACGCCCAAATGAATTAGACAAGATATAATTTGTATCGTAATTGTTTTGCTATTATAAATTAAAGGTATTGTTTGATAACAATAACTTCTATTTCCATAGATTACATCTTTATTTATTGAATTAAACGCCAGCAAATATACGAAGTAGTAGTCAAAGTAATGTATTTGTAGTACATGTAGTAGTATTTGGAAACGATCATATTAAATTATACTACGAAGTAGTAGTCGTAGTAGTGTATATTTCAGTACTGTAGTACCATTTGGAAGCGATAAGCGGTCGTTCCGACATTTTTAAACCCCAAGCCCATTTAACACGCGTCCTGGAGGGCCTCTGATAATTACACGCCCTGGAGGGGGGGATTTCGCCCCCCCCCCCTATGATCTCGAAAACCACGCAACGTAGCGACAAGCGGGAAACGACGTTAGATAGCTCGAGACAAGCTCTTTCGAAAGTATTTCGTTAATATTTTTTTCAGGTCAATATTGAGGTCACCAGAGGTCATCAAGGTTTAGATTTTCAAGTTTTCAAGACTTCGGTTCGAACACCCCCAAATATCTCGGGAACTATGATAGTTAGCAGCAAACGGAAAAAGTAATCAAAAGTCATTGAAAAATGCAATCAACATAGGTGTCCTCAGATTTGAGCTCAGGTCAATAGTTTAAGCTCCAGAGGTCATCGAATGTCAAAAAGGTGATTTTGTTTTCAAAACTGTTCTCCCAAAATAACCTTTTACCTAATAAAGATAAAGCAATAATGTTTACGCCATCGCGTGTGTCTTGTCAAGGCGCTTCGAATCATATTCATGGTGATCGGGTTTATCCAACTGAAAAATTTGACCTCAGGTCAAGGTCAAGTGGTGACCCAAGTTGGTCATGTTGCATAATGGGAAACGCGTCTCGACGAGACAAACATATTGGTACCGTGTTCTCTTCTCTATCTTCATTATGTCGATAGTTATTGATAAAACCGTGTTGGCGGTCACAACATTGACCTGACCTTAGGTCACCGATATTAGAAATCCGAGATAGGCAAATTGTTGGTATCTATGACCTTATTAAGTCCTGCAAGATTGAAACCGATCGGCGTAAAACTGTGGCTGTGGTACTACTGCAAACGTTTTGGAGTTGAGGTCATCACGTGACCTGGTCTGGTGACCTGACCTGAGATGACCTGAGGCCAAGAATTTAAAATAATGCGGGAAGTTCATTTCTAAACAGGTATACAAAAAAACGGTGGCGCTGCGCGCCGCCGTTTTTGCGCTATTCTCGAAAAACCGGAGGGGTGGGCGGATTTCGCCCCCCCCCCCCCTCCAGGGCGCGTGTAACCCCTTTACGCCCGGAATATCGAAAAATGATAAATAGAAACGTTTTAGCTAAGACTTGTAGCTATCTGTTCCAGAAGTCAGATTTACAATATGTACCATAGGTTACGAGCCAGTCTCGTCTGAAAATCATCGATTTAACATGGGAACCCTATGGTGTAATAGGTTTTTAACGCCCAAACGCCCGAGTGCTGCCAACTGTTACTGGTGGGGGCTGACCTAACCTACCCTGTTGGAGACCTGTGCCGACTCATGTGGGTGACTACCACTGCGTGTGGCGCGTGCCGCGTGAGGGGTGTTGAAAAGTATTTTCTCGCAATAACTCCGCAACGGCTGGGTAGATTATATGCAAATTTCGTGTGAGGTTAGGGACCCCTTAGCCACCACTTTCACACAACTCAGGGGTGGGGTGACTGCACGTGCACATCCCTATTCTATATCTCAGGAACGGCTGAGCCGATTGTGTTCAAATTTGGTGTGTGGTTAGGGGCCTCTCATACGCCAGTTTCCCACAAGTCAGAGGTGGGGTGCCTCTGCACTTGCGCACGTGCACACCCCTATTCTGTATCTCAGGAACGGCTGAGCCGATTGTGTTAGAATCTAGTGCATGGTTAGGGACCTCTCAACCGCCGCCTTTCCACAAGTCAGGGGTAGGGTGGCTTTGCACGTGCGTACGTGCACACCCCTATTATATATCTCTGGAACGGCTGAGCTGATTGTATTCGCATTTGGTGTGTAGTTAGGGACCTCTCAGTCCCCACTTTTCCACGAGTCAAAGGTGGGTGCCTCAGCACGTGCGCACGTGCGCACTCTTTTTTTTTATCTCAGAAACTACTTGCCCGGTCGAGTTGAAATTCCCTATACTTTTCCTTCGCGCTCGCTCGTTCATCGCCAACTACGGCGCCTTACTGGTATTTATGTTGTCCAGTTAAGTTTAACTGATAAATGTGACCTCAGGTCAAGGTCACGTGGTGACCCAAGTAGGTCATGTTACATATTGGGAGACGTGTCTCGACGAGACAAACACATTGGTGCCAGTTGCACTTCTCTATCTTCATTCTGTCTAGAGTTATTGACACACAAGTGTTGGTGACCTCATATGACCTCGACTGACTGTAGGGATTACTGAACGAAAATTCCTCCTGGATTATCAAGAATGGCCTATGATAACATCATCCAGAAGGAATTGGACTGATAACATGCATATCCTCGGAATAGAAAGCATTTTAATATTTCTCCATTGGCTTATAATTAGAAGGTCATAAAATTGATACAAATTGTAGGTACCTATGACCTTATCAAGTCCTGCATGTTTGAAACCCATCGGCCCAAAACTGGCTGTGGTACGACCGCAAACGTTTTGGAGGTGGGGTCATCACGTGACCTTGTCTGGTGACCTGACCTGAGATGACCCGAGGTCAAGAATTGCACATAATGTGGGTAGTTGATTTCCGAACAGGTATACAAAAAACGGCGGCGCAGTGCGGCCGTTTTTCCGCTATCCTCGAAAAATATTAGGGGTGGGCTGATCCCCCCCACCCCCCCTCCAGGGCGCGTGTTTAACGCAACGATCGCTGGATTGTCTAGATTTTGGAAGTTGTCCTATATGTACCAGATTTCGTGACGTTTTCTGCGTATGTGATTTTAGGGAGATTGGTGATGTCTCCCAACAAGTTGATTTGGGATCACTATACCGGATTTAAAATCATTAACCCGGGGAGCACTTCTTACAACAGTGCATTTTATATTGCAGCGAATGCCAACCGGGAAGCAGCGGTGGAGGAGCGGTTTAACGGACAATGGTAGCGGGCTAACGTGATTTCAAAGTAACTTTGAACGATAAGTACTAGAGAACTATTTATTTTGTAATTAACGAGCGGGCGCGAAGCGCGAGCGAGGTCTGCCTTCAATAAGGGGGGAAATCTCCACATATGCCGCCCAACTCAACTACTTTCAGAGGCCTAATTTTTGCAACTACCGAGTGGATGAATCTGAAAATTTGCACACAAAAACGTTTCGGTTCCGAACCTAATAAGGGCGTTGAAACGGAGCGAAGTGCTTGTTCATCCGCAACCTTTTGAGCAGGAGGGTGCCATATATAATGACATTTTAGGCGTCGCCACGGGTGGGGGGGGGGGGGGGGGGGCAAGTGGGGCATCTCAACCTTCCCAACCTCCGGCTGGTGACCCCCTGAGATCCGGTGTAATTTTAGGGTCGACAAAATGGAGTAGACTGATGAAGTCTGCCCCAAGGTGAAATATGCATATCATGTAAAATATATCTTCCTTATTCCTGGTGAATATCATTTTATATAGGACGTTAGCATCTGCCAGACAGACTTGCCCCCCTCCCCCTGAACTTAGGAAGTCCTGGCGACGCCAAAGAATGTCATAATGTCATAGGTTTGCCGAATAAACCTTCCATTAACACGCGCAATGGAGAGGGGTATGCCACTAACACGCAGTGGAGGGGAGGGGAGGGGGGGGGACACATTAGTGCCCCCCTAAGATCTCCGAAAGTATGAGAGCTAGAACGATCAAACTTACAGGGTAGGTAAGTGCTATGATCTACATTTTCTGACATTTTCGTGACCTTAGATCAATATCTTCAAGGTCAAACGAGGCCAAGAAAGTCAAATCTAGCCAAATATCACAATTTTTGGAATTTGACCTTTGTGACGTCACAGTTCACCAGAAATGCGTCCAAAGATGTTTCCGATGATGAACATTGACATTGGCTATCGAATGGCGTTTGAATCATCCCGATCTGACTCTTGGTTCCGAATATATATCTGCACCGACCTCGATTCTGGCTGCCATCTTGGAATGCAAATCCATATAACTCAAAAATGTACCGACCGATTTCCTTTTTTTGCGTCAAATGATCCGCTATTGAGTTGGCTTTAATGTCGCGCAAAAAAACACCGCCTGCTTCGCTTCGTTTTTGAGCTATTTACGAAAAACATGTGGGGGGGGGGGGGGGGGGGGGGGCAGAGCAGTGCACCCCCTCCACTGCGCGTGTTAACCCGCGAGTTACTGGGGTATATTTCATAACGCGACTTACTGGGGGGGGGGCTATTTCCCCCCCCCCCCTCTGATCTCCGGAACTACTGGACCGAATGTAAAAATGCAAACGGCATTCGATAGCCCTGGGAAATTTATCGAGGGAAACATAATATTGTTGACCTCGGGGTCACCGATGACGTCACAGGTCAGGTCAAGTACAAAATGTTTGACCGTTTCAAAAGGTCTCTATGGATGGAATTGTCGCGCAAAATTGCGATATTAAACGCATAAGCTGTTGATAAATCGGTATGATTCGTGTGTCTGAAACTTCTAAGTACCTTTCTAAGCTGTTTATGACCTTGGGTCAGGTCAAGGTCATCCGAGGTCACGAGGTCAAACTGCAGATTACGGTCATTAGGCGTTGTAACACATGTTTATGGGTTTGTTTTTCGTCTACAACGCGAAAAATGACATTAGAACATTGTTTGTTCCATATAAAAAGAAGTAAAAAGCAAAAATGGAAATGCGTTTTTTGTCATAGTAATGCTGTGAGAAGTGGTCGATTTTTGTCATTTAAAGGTCATAACTCGGTCAATTTTAAATATATAGACTTTAAATTTGGTACACATATTCACCGCATACGTCTCGATCAAATGAATTCCGGTTTTTGGATAATTCTGATTTTTTCTTGAAAATTTTGTTTTAAAAAAAAGCTTTGGTTTCTCAAAATTGTGAATTTAAAAAAACTCAAAAGTCCGAAATTGCAGTTTGATAGCCCGGTCTATTGTCAGTAATTTGATTTAAAACAATTTAGTTTATCTCAAATATCGTATCTTTGACAGCGTTTTCCGAAAACCATTATTTTGCAACAAAAACCGAAGAACATGACGTCACTCTGACGTCATTCCCGGTTGACCTATCATAGCCTCATATTTTTCATTTTGTCAACATGTGTAGAATTGATGTGAGAAAAGTTACTGCAAGTTTGGTGACGATAGAGGTGTTCGTTTAGGAGTTATTGCAAAATAACGGGAGGGGGGCAAAAAATAGCCCCCCAAGTAACTCGCGGGTTAAGATAACATTATTTTCGAAGTTAAAATCATCACCATCTGGTGACAAAACTCATTAAAAACAACCGAAAAACGTTTTTGTTTTGTGATTATGTGCTCCTATTGCTGCTGGGTCGTCTGAGTTTCTCGCCAGAAAAAAAAAGTCCGGTAAACACCTGCTTGCGGCACAATCACTTATGCCATATGTTAATGCCGTCATATTTCTGAAATGTGCACTTGGCAGACCTGAGACTTCTGCCGGTCAGCATTTCACCGGAGCTGGGTGCGTTTCGTGACGCGGCGTCTTTTCGGTGAAGTTGATATCGCGTGCAGCTGCTGCTCTCTGACCGCCGAGTTCTAACGGAGCCGTTACAGCGGCAGCAAAAAGAGAGCGGCTGATTGCCGACAGGCGTAGTTGGGCCGCAACTTAGGCCGTCATCTCATAAATGGCGCTGCCGGTTCAGCCGGCGAGGAGGGAGAGAACTCGGCTGCAAACGCGAGGCTGCGGTGCAGGAACGCTTTAGCGGACAGTGGTAGCGGGCTAAAGTGATTTCACGGTAACATTGACTGAATAACGGACGGTGGTGGGGGGCTAACGATTGAACTTCAACATAGAGCCGTTTAACGGGCAGTGGTACGAAGCTAACGTGCTTTAACGGGAAAAACCGCCCCGGTTTAACGAACGGTGATAGGTGGGTAACGTGGTTTAGCGACAGCGTGGAGCAGTGCATATTAAAAGGTGGGACATTCCATAATTATACGAAACGGAAGGTACAAGAGCAACATCGCAAAATATACGCACCATAAACAGTGATGGCCTACGCTACGTTACGCTACGGAATTACGCTACGTTACGTATGTTTTTTAGGCCAAAGCTACGCTACCGAATTACGTTACGTTATATTTGGTTACGTTGCCGATTACGCTATTTTTCGTTAAACGTAGCTTAGAATATATCGTACTACGATACAAAAGATACCAGGAAAATCAACAGTATGTAACGGTGATTGTTTTCGTTCATCCTCATATCGAACTTTCCTATCAACCAGCCGTCATGCATTTATTTCGTGACAGACAGTTGCGAAGATATTCGTAGCATAAAGCATCATCATTATTAAAAAAATAATTGATACAACGGCCATATCTAACACGGATTGTTAGCACCAGCAATCTTACTGATTGTTACTGGTGTATGACACTTAACACGATATTGACTGGCGGGTCAATATTGTCCTTCTCCTGAGGACCATTCGCAATAGCAATAGATCAGAAACCAATAAAGCTATCAGGCTCCCAAGTTTATCCAGCATTAACTTGTCCGCACCTGTAGCTCAGACGGGAGAGCGCTGGGCTTCAGGCCTCACTCAGTGTGGCAGGCTGGATTCGAGTCTCTTCGGCACTCGCTATTTGTCCCTGACTGGGATGGCCTGCGGCTGGTGCCAGCGGTCGCACTCGTCGAACACGCATAGGTCAGGTGACGCCAGAAGGCATGCCGGGACCTTGTCCAAGTATGTTGGGGTGCGCAAAACTTTCGCTTCTTAATTCTGCCGGTTACCAGGAATTGCGAGGTCTGATGGTTGGGTCAGGGCCTGTGCAACAAGCTCTGCCTAGCGCGAAACCTGACCTCGAAAATTTGTTCACTCAAATTATTCGTACTTAATTGATAAAAAGTATTTCAAACTGAAGTATAAATGTCGAGAACTTCTTTTATGATACTGCAAATTCAGTGACGTCACAATCTACGAGTTTGATGAAAACTAAGTTACACTAAAATAAGTCATAAAAGTCTAGGCATTATACCAACTCAAAGAATACCACACCGTTTTTGCTTCACAACATTTCTTGGATTTTAGAATCGTTTGTGACAAACAGTATCCACGTCTCGACTGAGGGTGTGGATTTGCCCACCTTCGGCTGAGACGCCAGTCAACGGCGAGTTGAATCAATAGCATATGGCGCGTTAATTTCAGGGAAACAGGGAAACGGTAATCTAACCACCGATCCATAAGACGTTATAATTTAACAATAAGGTTACCCTCAGCTATATAAGATACCAATGAGATACCCATTACCATCAACAACATATGGTCTGCAGGCATATGCGTAGGAACAGGGGGGGGGGGGAGCCGCCCCGCCCAAACATTTTTTTATTTTAACATTATGTCTATGGGCGTTGCATGGAAATAATCGACTTCAGAATGCCTCCGGCCCCCCAACTTGAACATAGTTCCTACGCCCCTGTCTGTAGGGCAGCGTCATGGATGTGTCGGGGGGGGGGGGGGGGGAGGGGGACAAACCAAAGGCAAGGTCCCCATTTAAGAAAATATGTCCCTGCTATTTTCGTGGGTGCCTCGTCAGAAATTGTCCAGACTACCTTTCTAGAGGCGTTCTAGGAATAAGTTGTGGTTTTAGAAGTCTTTTCTGAAGTATCCCTTGAACAGCTTTCCCAGTTATTGTCGTAGGGGCATATGTGCAGTCTATATTGGTTGTCTTCTTAGGGGAATCTTAGGAGCTTGTCTCGGCTGTCTTTTCGCGGCCTTCTTGGTGCTTGTGTCGGTCATCTCTTTAGGGGATATTTGGAGCTTGTGTGGGATGTTTTTAGGGTCTTCTTGGAGTTTTCCTCAATTGTCTTTGCGCTTGCGCTTGCAACCTTCGCGCTTGCAAAGACCGAAAGTGGCTTGGGACTGTATTTGCCACAGAACATCGGTCTTTGTGTGAGGGACACAGGCCCTCACATACAATACAGTCCGACACGAGACATGCACGAACGCACAATATAATCGCGAACATTGTTAACACATTGGCGAAGGCATCACACACATTTGTGTTGCCTAAGGTTCGTAATGACCATATCCCATTGATATATTATTTATTTATACTGACATTTGCATATGTTATCGGCGTTGGAGGGGTGGTGGGAGGCAATCAATAGCTTCCTCTCGCGGCCGCGTCAACTGGTGAAGTGAACTGTTGCCTGACCCGGACACCAGGGGTCACTTATGTTTTTCCTTATCAACTCTGGGGTGCCGCGCATTTTTCTATCGATGTACATAGCGATCGCGTGTGTTCGCCAAGAAAGATATTTTGTTCGCTGCGCGACAAGATGATTATTTTAAGGGCCTCCTTGGAACTTGTCACGCTTATCTTTGTAGGTGCCTCCTCGAACATCTACGGTTGTTATTTCAAGGAGCGACTAGAAGCTCAATCCAATTGTCTATTTATGTAGGAACTGCTCAGTATTTATGTATACATATTTGCGAGGGGCCTCCCTTCGTTTTTTTGGGGGCTTCCTTAAAGGAAACCTTTAACATGGAGTTTTGGACTGAGATAGCAGATTTGTAGAGCAGATCTAAAAATGGGTTGTGGTGAAAGAATTACCTCCCTATGTTAAGTAATTTCGACACAGGACTAGTGGGCCCGGTTTCAATTCCGCTGTTCCGGGCCACGATCAGTTCCTTTCGCTCGCCGCTCGCCGCCGCCGGCTCGCCGCCGCCGGCTCGCCGCCGGAGGCAGGTACACTCTCTGGCACGTAGTCTCTGGTCACTACACCTCGTTAATATCAGCTCAGCCGCCCAGGCGGTGCGGCGGCCTCTTGTCAGAGACTGTACTTGGCGTCAGGCGGAGCGGGGAGCCGTAACGCCTGCTGCTATCGTACGATTTCTCGTGTAATAGAAAGAGAAACTTACTTCTTTCTCCACATATATCCATCAGTTGTCCAAACCAAAGTCATATTCGTAGTTTTGAGCTCAAGATGCACCGTATGGTTGAACTTCGAGACAAGTTTCAAGGTGACCTATTCCCTTTAAAGGGAATGTTTCACCTTTGTATTGGTTTTGAACTGAGATAGCCATTATCTTTGGCCGTTATTTGAAATGTTGAAAATACTAAGGTCATTTTCCCAAAAACTTAGCTGTTTTTTTAGCAATTCAATTTATCGTTTGCAAAATGGGGTCTAGGCTAGTGCCGCCGCTGATTGGCTGACAGCGACTTTTTCAGCCAATCCCACGTTCTCAGCCAATCAGCGGCGGTCTATAGCTCAATAATGACATCATCCTAAATATATATAAAAAAAACTTAATTGGTATAAAGTTAAGTGATTTTTCGAGAGATAAAAAATATCACCATCGTTTTCAGCAGCACTTGCTTGTATTTGTATTGACGTCACGCAACCAATCCACGCGAAGCGGGGCTATTCTAGGTCGCAGGTTATAAGACGAAAAACAGTGGAATCGGGTCAGCAGACATACTAGCGCACGCGCACGCACACACATACAGTCACGCACCGAGCAAAACAACTAACAATCGCCTACATGTTTAAATTACCCCTGTGTCTGCATTATGTGCTTACGCAGCTCGGTCTTAAACTGGGGTAGGCTGAGGTCACGAATAGTAGCGGGCAGGCTGTTGAAAGCCGTCACTATCGAGTACAAGAAGCGCCGCCTCCCCGCCTCTGTGCGGATCGCTGGCGTCTGTAGTTGGTCACACTGCCTGGTTTCGCGGTGGTGGACATCACGTCTGGATAAAAGATGACTATGAAGCGACTCGGGCTGAGATGTCACTAAAATGCGTTTCAACAGGGTCATAGAATGGTAAAGATACATGTTGCCCGCCGTCAGCCACTCGAGTTGTCTTAAAACGTCACTGATGTGATCAAACTTCCTACGGCCAGAGATCACACGTGCCCCGAAGTTGAGCAGCTTCTGCAGGCGCGCCGTCTGACCGGCGTTACATGTACCGTACACACAAATGCAGTAACGGACTAGCGAGGTGACAAGACCCTGGACTAGTGTGGTGAGGGTTGCCTGAGGTAGACTGTGCCTACAGTGGCTGAGGCCGATCAGCAGGCCAGTACACCGCCTCACAACGTCATCTACATGGGTCGAGAACGTCATGGCCTGGTCAAAAACTACACCCAGGTTCCGGACAGTGGGGGAACCGGCAACCGTGGCACCCATGAATTTGACGCTGATGGGAGGGAGCCGCTGCAGTTTTTGACGTGAGCCGAGAACAATGAGCTGCGTTTTTTTAGCGTTAAGTTCCATGCCGTTTTTGCCGAACCAATGAGCCAGAAGGGTGAGGTTGTGTTCCATGAGCCGGGTAAGGGTGCCAAGGTCGCCAGTCCCACCAGAGACCATCACCTGGGTGTCATCGGCATACTGCACTATCTCAGCGCCGTCTGTAAACATTGGTAGGTCGTTGGCATAAATAGAGAATAGCAGAGGGCCTAGCGCTGACCCTTGGTAGGTGCCGATAGGGTTCAGGAGTGAATCGGACGTAGTAATACTGCCGGTGGTGTCTCTGACTAGAACTTTTTGATAGTGGTTCATGAGGTAGCTCTTAAACCACCGAGTATCAACACCGTATAGTGCCAGCTTACGGATAAGGGAGTCATGAGGGATGACGTCAAAACACTTGGAACAATCTAAAAGGCATAACAGAGTGACGTCACTGCGGTCCATGGCTGAAAATACTTGGTCCGTGACAGTTAAAAGCGCGGTGTCGGTGGAGTGGCCGGCCCTCTGCTATACCCATGTTGATTGGATGAGAAGAGATGATGGGTGGTGAAGTAGTGGAACAGCTGCTCGTACACGACGCGCTCCGTGATTTTGGCGATGGTTGGGAGGATGGAGATAGGCCGGTAATTGGAGACTTCGGTGGATTTCGGCGACTTTTGGATTGGGTGGACAATGGTCAGCTTCCAGGAGTCCGGGACGTGGTGGGACATGAGGCTGGAATTCACAATATGGGTGATGACGTGACACAGTGACGGAAGGCAGATCTTGATGAAGCGGATGCACAGTCCGTCCGTGCCGCACGACGTCGAGTTCCGCATACGCGCCACCACTCGGTACAGGTCGTCCGGCGAGACAGGCGCCACCTGGAACCGGCCGGTGGCCACCCGAGGTAGGCGGACCGGCAGCTCGGGCCCAGACGAGTCCACCTGGCGTGCGGTGCTGCTCCCCACCTGGACGAAGTAGCGGTTGAGGGTATCGGCGTCAGCGCTGGGAGGATTGCCGGTGGCTCGCTTAGAGCCGACAATGGGCTGGTCAGCGCGCCACATCCCGCTCGGGCCCGCCTCGCGCAGCCGCCGGTCAATCTCCTCTCGCGTGTCGCGCCGGATCGCGGATCGGTTCAGGCTCTTGTAGGTCTCGCGGTCGCCGTCTCGGAGTGCCGCGCGTCGCCGCGCCATGAGGTCCCTGGTAGCGCTGGTGACGAACGGCGCCGTTGGGTTGCGCACAACGCGCCGCTTGAGTGGGGCCAGAGAGTCTAAAATAGGCCGAGTCGCCTCTAGAAAACACGCCCACTGAGCGTCCGCTCGGTCGCTGTCAAACACCGGACTCCAGTCCGCGTCTGCTAACAGTCGATTGGCCTCGGCGGCGTTCAGCCGAGACCAGCACCGCGCCGACACAACACTAGCCTTAGGCCTGTAGGTGGGTACGGTCAGCATAGCGCGCGTCCAGTTGTGCGGACTGTAGTCACAGTGCAATACACCGGAGCGTGTCACACCGTGGGTAGTGCAGATGATGTCGATAGTGGATCCAGATGATGAAAAGGTTGGGCCCGTGACGTGTTGTTGCAGCGCGTACGCGCCGAGCAACTGGTGGAGTCGGCTGGCCGCGGTGCTGTCCTTGCTCACGTTGATGTTGATGTCGCCGGCGATGACAATGGGCCCGCTGTGACGGTTGAGCGCGTACTGGAGCTGCTCCTCTAGCTCTTCCAGGTCGGCCGACACGCGGGCCTGGGTCTGTGCCGGCGGACGGTACAGCGCGCATATCATTACACGCTGTGAGCCAGACCGCACCTGCAGCCACAGGGACTCGATCTTTGCCCCGTCCACAGGCTGGCCGGGACGCTCCACTGTAGTCACCTCCAATGACTCCTTGGCTGCAATAGCCACGCCGCCGTAGCCTCTGCGGTCGGGACGGTCTCGCCGGATCAGCTGGTAGCCCGGTATCGGTACCAGTCGGTTGTGGGTGGAGGGCTTCATCCACGTCTCGTTCAGGACGATGATGTCGTAGTCGTGGTCGGCGATGTCCTGCCTAAGCTCAGGCAGTTTTGG